>JAFVLL020031877.1:0-14632 GCA_021397915.2 Tor tambroides
TAGGTGAAGTTTAGCGAGCTGACCATCGATATGTTTCGTATGCTTCAAGCGCTTGAGAGGGAACCGGTGAACCTGGCTACACAAAGCTCCAAGCCAGGGACACTTGTAAGAGAAGACTCTTACACTCTCCCTGTCACTCTCTATGTTGAGTGTTTCTGAGTATTTCCACCCTTCCTCCCTTGCTATTTCAGTACTTCACCTTTTCAGTGGCTCTCTCACTGTTCTTTCTCACTCCGCCTGCTCTCAGTGTCTCTCTATTCCTCTCTCACTCATTTATCTCTCTCATTATAGGAGCCCAATGAAAAGCCGGCCAAGAGAGAGAACCCTCATAAATATCTCCTCTACAAACCAACCTTCAGCCAGCTCTACACTTTCCTGTCTGCCTCCTTCAAGGTTTGGCTGATGTTATTGCAGTTTTTAGCACCTGTCAATTTATTGTCAATCCATCCTGTCATTTACGTCCTGATTTGACTCTATATTGCATCAAGACCTTGGAGCAGACACCATGATTAAGCTTAAATCAAATGTGCCATACATTCTGAGCTGATCTACTCCTAAATGACACATTTTACTTTTAACAAACATTCACTACTGTTCAAAAGTCTGAGGTCAGCAAGATTTTTTTTTAAAGAAATGTATACTTATATTCATCATCGATGCATTAAATTGATCAGTAAAGACTCTTACATTGTTTGTTTATTAATTAGAAATCTTTCTTCAGCACCAAATGAGCATATTTGATTTCTGAAGGATCATGTGACACTGAAGACTGGAGTAACAACTGCTAAAAAGCATCACTGGAATAAATTACTTTTGAAAATGTATTGAAATAGAAGATGGTAATAATATTTTACAATATTACTGTTTTTAGTGTATTTTTTATCAAATAATGCCTTGATAAGCATAAGAGACTTCTTTCGAGTTTATTTAAAAATCTTACCGACCCAAACTTTTGAACAACAATGTACTTATTTAAAATTTACTGTCTTTCTCTTGAGCAAAAATACACCAACGATATCTTGTGCTCCAAAACAAATGCTCACTAGAATGAGAATGTTCCTTCCTCTAAAATGTAAAACTTATAGCTAGACTAAACCCTTTTGGCTATTTAAAAAAGGGAGGAGCCCTTCCATATTCCTCGCCCAAACCTGTTTCAGTCATTAACACAGCTCATCGAATGATTTTATGGGGCTTTTAAAACTTCAGGATCTCATTATAATTCAAGAGTCAAGGGCAAAGATAAACAAACCTGCTGTATTTTTGTACAATTCTTGCATTCTGGTTGTCTATCCTGTGCGCTAGTTTGGGTTCTGTTGTCTCGAGTGACACCTCATGTGTGAGTGTGCGTGTAGCAGCATGGCATGCTAGCGGGGTGTTAGCGTGTTACTATTTGCTCTGTAGCGTAGCACCTAAAGAGTGTGAGGAAAACCCACACACACATGACTCAGATACTTGTGTGCTTTTGCTATGTAGCAGTTCATTTTTAACTCTCAGACACCCCTATTTTTAGGCTGTTTTCCATCTTGCGACAAGTAATTGTCACAGCACAGGCACTTGCATGTGCTCTTTTTTTAACCATTTCCTGTCAGTAGCTGTTCTCTGTGTGTGTTTCTCTATTCACAAAGATGAATACTACCTCCAGTTATATTTTGAGATGTATTATTAGTCTTAAGGGCGTTACTGAGATGCTCTGGCTGCATAGCACTTAGCGTGCCACTGAACTTAATAATTAGCTTGCTGTGACACTGCTTTACCATTTGTATTATTGTGAATGTTCCGATTTAATTAGCCAATTTAATGGATTCATTTTTCTGTTCTAGTCATTTAAAGTTTTCTTTTCTTTCACTGATTCTTTTATTGCTAGGAGCTGCCAGCCAATAGTGTCCTGCTGGTGTATCTCTCTGCCACTGGAGTATTTCCTACTGCACGCTCAGAGAGTGAAGGTACGCCTAGGTGTTTTAGCACACTGTTGTTCTGACACTGGATGATCTGGAATATTGTTCTCTTTATATTTACATAAATATCTACTAAATACAAGCACTATTGAAAACCTGCTGATCCAGTCAAATTAAGGGATTAAGAAATTTGTGTGATATTATGTGTGATGTGTCTTGCAAACTTACTGCCATGTTCAAAAAATAGTGCTGTCAAATCTGGATGTAATTAATCACGATTAATTACATCCAAAATAAAAGTTAGTGTTTACATAAAATATGCGTGTGTACTGTGCATATTTTTTATATATATATATATATATATATATATATATATATATATATATATATATATATATATAAAAACATACATATACATGTATTTAAGAAATATGATGTATGTTTATATATATATATATATATATATATATAAACATACATCATATTTCTTAAATACATGTATATGTATGTTTTTATATATATATATATATATATATATATATATATAAGTGCTGTCAATCAATTAAAAAAACTAATTAATCACATTTTTTTTTAAAAGTTTATTAAAGTTTTTAAATATACTTTTATATAGCAATAATTTCACATGCAGTCTTCAAATTAATGTAGAAAAAACAAAGACAGTATATTTTTAATATTTGTTTAGTGGCATGTTTTTTATGACTGAAGGTTAGCATAATACCAATACTACTGATGTCTCTAGGAATTTTTTTTCTTTTTTTCCTAATATTTATCCATTGACTGTAGCCATTCAACATTTTAACATTTATTAGACTTTAAAAAATAACAACGTCTAATTTAAGTGAACTTAAAACAATCTTCATATAAACACATTATAATAAATGTTATAGCAGGAAATGCGTTAAATATTTTTAATGCCATTAAACTGAAAAAATTCATCGCCTTTGTTAATATATGTATATATATGTGTGTTTGTGTATGTGTGTATTTATATATGCATACACATATTATGTAAACACAAACTTTTATTTTGGATGCGATTAATCACAATGAATTGATTTGACAGGACTACCAAAAAAAAGTATTCTTTGATGAATAGAAAGTTCAAAAGAACATTTTTTGTAGCATTATAAATAAAATGTCCTTACTGTCACTTTTGATCAGTTTAATGCATCCTTGCTAAATAGAAGTATTTTCTTTAAATGTCCTTAAAAAACATCTTTCTGACCACAAACTTTTGAATGGTTGTTTCCATCCACCTAGAAAAGTAGTCCCAGTGGAAAAGGAAGATTTAGATGAATGATCCATACAGGAAAAAATCATATCCGTCCAATCGATATTATTTAACATCACCATTTCTTTCTTTACAGGACCTTATGACTTTGGAGGTGTCCTGACCAATACTAATCGAGATGTGGTAAACGGCGAGATGGTGCAGAAGAGAAACCAGGCACAAAAAGAGATGCACTGGTGAGCCTTCATCGACATCCATTCCGTGCTAGTCTACTGTACATAGACTAAAATGTGCTTACTACATGTTTGAGACACTGAGGTGTTATTTTAACACGCATGTATGCGCAAATGTGTGTTTTTCAGTCTCCACCCAGGAGACCTTTTCCCCTTCACCAGGAAACCTCTGTTTATCATTGTCGAGTCATCCAACAGTACAGCTTATAAGGTGAGACATCAACACTCCGTCTTCCTTTCTTTGTCACATGCTCACATTACTTTCATCCTTGCAGAATTCAGTTGACATCATAAGGTCATTTATTATTCAAGAGCAGCCATGTGGTTACTTTATAAATAAGACTATCTGACTTCTTGACTAGAATAATCATGAGAATAGTTAGCAGAAAGAGACCTTGTAGTAGGGACACAGTTTTTTCTTTTTACTCATAGACTGATTTGATGACCCCTTGTTTTCGTTTTTTCCCCTCCTCAACTGAGTTTCTTTATTTTTGCTGCTTGGTTCAGTAATGGAGCGCCCCCTTGTGTACATTTATAACACATTCCCAGTGTGTACTAGTAGAGCAAATTTACTGTTAAAAATGATTTCTCATGTAACTCTAGTTTGCTGACTTCTTCATGACTTTCCACAGAATTTCTCCAATCTGTTTGGCCAACCACTTGTTTGCCTGCTTTCTCCGACAGTGTATCCGAAGAGCATGCAAGGTCTCCTTTTTTATTGTTTTGGCATTGTGTTAGACATTTAAAAAAAAAAATTATTTTCTTTAATGTAGGATTGTCTGTTATTTATACTGATTATCTATTGTATTTTTATACTGTTGTTTTCTTGTTTACTCACTCACAGACCAGTGTCAGCGTGGGAGTCTGTTTACTCTTTTCCTTTACAACCCCCTCATGGGCTTCCTGTCTGTGTGTGGACTGAGCAGCATGCGCTATGGATTGTGGGAAAAGGCCCAGGAACTCCTACGGAAGGTTTTCCATGACATTGGCCAGATGATCACGAGTTCCCGAGTTATAGGTAATGCCAATATCTGCCCTTTTTTTAACACTTACATGAATTTTTACATATCAATGTCATGTTGGACCAGACAACAGACAGATATTTCATAGTTGTCCTGTTGACTGTTTTCCAGATCAGGCCTATCTGCAGTTTTATGGTGATGAATTTCTGCGTCTGCTAATGATCCGTTTCGTGTTCTGCTGCACCACACTCCGATTACACAAGCTTTTCCGGGTGAGACTGAACTGAATTAACAAATATTGTATATGTTAATATAATAAACACATGTGATTAATAATGATCTGTGAAATAATCGTCATATTTATCTCATGAACCTGAATAAATGACTATTAAGTAATAAATGAATATTAAATATATTTTTGAATATGAGGTAATGCAGCTCTTAAAAGTTCTCGGAAACAGACTGATTCCATTTATCTGTTGGCTGCTGTTCTCAGAATTGAGCCATGAATCCAATGTTTCTTGAGAGCTCGCCATCAGGAAATTGACTTAGATCCAATAGAATAATATCTTGCTTTTTTATATCAACCATCTCTTTTTTTTTTCTTGCTGCCTTCTTTTTTATGTGTGGACAAAAAAAACAACAACAAAAAAAACGGTGGTGCACTGATCAACAGCCATTTGTACCCAGTGTTGTTAGTGTTAACTAAAACTACAACTATTTCTGCAATGTTTTCATCAATGAATCTAAAATAAATTGAATTATAAATATTAGATCAGAAGCTTAAAACAACTTAAACAAAAATTAGAAATGTTGCCTTGATTTTAAGATATTAATAAATACTCTAATATTATACAGATTATACTAAAATAACATTGTCTATATCCCACAATCAGGCATCTGGTGGAGTATTACACATACAAAGCTGTATCTATTTCTAAACTGTATTAAACTTAGAAGTAGATATAAAACATTGAAAAATGATCATTTATAGTGAGTCACGTTGTATACCTCCTGGTGGCACTATATACTCCAAAGTTTGAGGACCACTGACTGACAACTGGACGCACATTTACAAGATATTGTCACAGAGCAGCTGGATGAGAATGTTTCTGTGTGCATGTTACAGGAAGCGAGGAGTTTTCCAGAATCGTACCCCCCGCTGCCCAAACAGGAGCTGGTGGAGAGCAGCCTTCTACAGAAACATGTGCTGGAGCTGGCGGCCATGTTGGACGTGCAAAACCTCTTCTCTGATGGCATGTTGGATAACTATTGACCACATGGTGGCACCATGCCAACCTGCAGACACATGCACACACACGCTCATGCCCATGCCCATACACACACAAACTCAAGTTGTAGGTAGTTTCTTCTAAATAAGCAAGTTGTTTAACCTAATCTCATTAGATCTAGATACAGTAGTTTAATAACTATTCAAGAGAAAATATCTCATCTTTGTGGGCAGATATTTAAAATTTGTCAAGTTCACATGTATTTTTAGATTTTAAGGAGCTACACACACCCAGATGCGAAAGAGTTGCTCCCAACATACAGGAAAATTTACTACATGCATGTATCGTATGAGTGTATGAGCGCAGGCACACGGGCGTTCAGACCTGTTGAGGGCAGCTTTCGCCGTTTCTGAAGGTGATAAGAGAGCACAAGATATGACGATTGAGAAGAAAGGAGACTTGGAAACATTTTTTACCAATGTGAATCGGTGTAATTCCAGGGAGATTCTTCCAAAAAGATGAGCCTACGGCTTTGGCAAATCACATTTTGGAGAAGGAAGTTTGTTTTCCTTCTCAACACTTTGCCTCTGCAACGTTTACACAGCTTTTTCCATAGGGAGCGTGTTGCATGTTTGCATTTCTTTGCTCCGTCTTGGCTTTTTTGTTTGTTTTCGTTCGTTAAAACGTGTTCGTTTTTTCCATCTCGATGCAAATTCGCCTGGTTTTTCGAAGGAGGTCCACCATGCTGTGCCTCTTTTGGGTTATTTCGGTCATCAGCTAATTAATTAACGCTACGTGGACACCGGAATCTCCATTTTTATTGAGCGTTGATTCTTTTTAGCATGCCTCAGTAGTGTGGTAAGCCCACACTTGCATAGCTGATGTAATAACCTAATGTCTTATTCCATGTGTGCAGTGGACACCAATAGCCAACAGAGTTCTCTTTTATAGTGTCACAGAGACGACGTACAGGCGTACTCCTGTATATAAGGACAAATTTGTGTATATATCTATATATAAATATATGTATAGTTCTATAAGAAGTCAATGTGATGCAGAGAAGTGTGTCTGTCTGGGTTGTTCGTCGTGGCAGATCTGTGAAAAGATGACCCTCTGCATGTGACAGGGGCAGTGTTCTTTTGTCTAATCTGTGAATGGACCATGCCACTGTCTCAACTGCGCGCACCCTCTCGCTGCTTCAGTCAGCTGACATTCCAAGGATCATGGCATAAGAGCGTCCCTCTTTCACAAGCCCATCTGTCTCAAGGACAAGTGCACTGCGTCGGTCTACTAAGAAGTGATGTGATCGGTGTTTTGTTTGTTTCATTACGTCATGATGATGATAACGGTTACAATAATAGCCTTGCACTTTACTTGCACTATTTAAGTTTGATTCTGATGTTATTTATTGTGCTGTTGGCAAGAGGCATGTCTGATCATTCCGTTATGTCAGGCTTGGCAAATAGCTTATCATTTTCTCTGTCTGTGATCTATGTTGGAAAACGCCACACACGGTGACTGATTTTTCACCCGAACCGCAGGGTTTATCGTGGCCATTCGAATGGGACCAAAAGATTCTTGCATGTGGAGAGCACAATGTCCCATATGATTCTAGTATCATCTCTCTGTCTCTAGTTGATATTTTTGCACGTAGCTGCTTCCACTTGTGTATTTCTTTGAATGATCCTCTTGTATAAAAAGAGAAGTTTGCTAACGAACAAATCACTGCCAAACACAATTAACCTTCCCATGGAATACCCACTGCCCAAATTAAGCAGACAACCGAGTTGTCTGTGCTCTCACAGGCACAAATTTGTTTTACGGCCTAGCTTTTTTTATTGTGTTGTCTTAGTTTGCCAAAAGGAGAAGGGCTGGATGGAGATGAAGAGGGAAACAGATGGTGGATGTCACTGTTTCCTCTCTATCTAGTTGTCTGACCTTGACTGGTGGACTGTCAAATGTTTTTGCCTTATTTAATTTGTATTAGTATGTGTGTATAACTTTCCAGGAAAATATAAATTAACCCAGTAAGTTCTCGCTCGGACTGTCCCGGTGTAGTGCTGTATTCACACCGCACCATTTAGCTGAGAGCACAGGGG
This sequence comes from Tor tambroides, assembly GCA_021397915.2. NCBI lineage: Eukaryota > Metazoa > Chordata > Actinopteri > Cypriniformes > Cyprinidae > Tor > Tor tambroides. The sequence continues at coordinate 7,674 of JAFVLL020031877.1, forward strand.
TGAATACAGACGTAAAGCACTTATACGTGAAATGCACCACAACAGAAACCAACCAACCTAAAATTTAGGGGAAAATGCAATACCGTTTTTAAAATCATTTTAACAGCGTTTTCTTACCAACTTCCCGAATTCCTGTTGTAGATGCATGTTAATTAGTTAATAGTTGATGCCCCTGCTCCATTTAAATGCAACCTCTAAATGCATTAGCAGCCATGATTGGAAGGAACAGAGAGAAAATCAACTGCATTTGTTTTCTATTGTAAACACACGGCCAGATCTAAGGTGTAGTACGGGTGATTTCTACCAGTTCCTACTGTTGTGGGAGGGAACATTTTCAAAAATGATGTAATGGTCAGAATACTCTTTCTTTATAAGTTAAGGGGTTCTAGAGTTGCTAGTTGAACATACTTGCATTGTCCAATTGTCATGTGTTTTTAATCACTAAACTGTTTTGTCTTATCTGTTGCCAAATTATATTTGATGTTTGTTGTTAAATGCAGAAAAAAGAATACAGAAAAAAATGTGATGATACCAAACATGCAAGCTTTTTGTTTTTAAGAATGCTATTTAAGAACATTAAAAAGTTTATGACCGTTTTGTTTAATTTGTGGTGTTCGTTTATCCATTTTATGTACTAATAGCGCTATAACTGATATTTGGTGTTGCTCAATATTGGACATTTATTTGTGTTACATTAATTTCATCTTTTATATATTAGATTATCTTTGCCATCATCTGATGCTCACTTGCTGTAACATTTAAAAACACTGTTATATGCAATCTTTATCAAATTTCAGAATTTATTTTTAAATCCAAATGATTTTAGTTTTTAGTATTTTATTTAGATGAATACTGTATAGACCATTTATCAGCCATAACATACTAATAATCATGAGCCAGATTTTTTATTATCAGTGCATTTCTAATTAAGATTGCATTGTACAACTCCTCACATACTCAAATTCCCAGGAGTAAAAACATAAATATTAGAATCACTCCATATAAATATATAGACTATGTGCAAAATATTAGACATTTATATATACAGCTCCTGGTCCTTGTGCTGCCCAGCAGTGAGATCACACCACTCTGTTCCTTCAATGATATCTCAGAGGAACTGGTCTTGGCATGATAGAAGTTATCAGTAGCACATCCTTCAGAATACTATAAAGACACCTTTATCTTCATTTCCTGATATGTATTATCTTAATTACCCTGCCCTTCCTGCTTCTGTAGGATTCTGTATTATCATTTCATTATAGAGGTAAAGGTGAGGTAAATAATAACATGTTCATACTTTACATAAATACTAAATCAAACACAGATGACGACATAAAGGAGATCCATTTACTTTATTGTAGCAGGCACTTTACAATGATCCCCACTCTACCCCTTTGGTGTACATCACTGGTTCCATTATTAAATCTCTGCACAAAAACAAAAGAGTATGGGACCAAAGATGTGAAATAAAATAAGAAAATAAAACATTGATCAAATCTAACTTTTTTTTTTTTTTTTAGCACAGAAAACACTTCAAATCCAGTAACAACCTCATATGTACTAGCTCACTTATGCTTCTCTCACTCACCTGATCTTAAATATGCTGTATTCACCATGTTACTCATAGCACATACACCAGGATTGTTTTGTCTTCCACAGTACATTTTTTCCCACTCAAAACCATGAAATCTTTTTGATGCCAGTATATCATAGAATAATTTATGCTATCTTGGCATATGAACAATACTTCACTTTTACACAAGCGTTTTTTTTTTTTTTTCAGTTTGAAACAAGTGCTTCGGTGTTTCTCTGCCGTTTACAGTTCAGTTTTTTCTTCATCAAGAAGCATTCAAAATGATGGTCTTTTCTTCTTTCCCTCAAGCAACAGGCAACCTGCCTTGTGTCCTCGGTGTCTCTTAGCGTCACTGTTTCCAGGTTCAGTCAGGTAGTCATACAGTCTTCCTGGCTGTCATAACTCGAACAATAGAGCCTAGTCCTCCAACAGCAAATGCCTGTTATAAAAGACAGAAAGGTGTCCCATGGTTCGTGTAAAACAAAATAATGCCCCTTTTTATCTCACTCTTGATAGCTCGGGTTTACCTTTTCATGCCACTGCAGCAATATGGCACTGCTATTTTCTGTGGGCCTCTCAAAGCCTCTGTAGATGTACTTCATGAGAAGATCGACTCCATTCTTGTCGAGAGATTTAACAGCGGGCTCTATATCACTGCTCTTAAATGATGTCAGAACCCTCAATACCACAGCCTGAGCTCTTTCCTGAGAGAATGAAAGACAGGAAAGATGCAATCGTCCAGTCTGTGCCTCATACGCTTCATTCTGAAATGTAGTTCTTGGTAAAATGGTCTGTACCTTTATTGCTGGGTTCTTGCTGTTGATTGGAGGGTTCCTAAGAGCAATATGAAGGGCTGCCATCATGTCCCCTGTGCATTAAAGCTAGTTAAGGAAGACATCAGTAGCTCTAGCTCTTACCATACTAACAGTACAGAAAAGGAAGCTTTTGGCTGACACTAGGAGGAATTAAGTTTTTCGGATGAAGTTGTGTCAAACATATACACACATTCAAGCTCAAGAAGGAATTTCTCAAAACAAATGAATCTTTCAGACGGGACTAAACTCTCAGGAACTCAGATGATTGATTGTTTGGTACGCTGCAGCTGCCTGCCACTGCATTCTCCAACAACTGTCACACGCACTGAATGACACTCTGCATTAATATGGAGAGAGACATAGCTATCCCAAGTACATTATTTTCAGCTTCTGAAATAGATGAGACATTAATATCAACTTTTAATCGAAGTATTCAAATTTTAGGCGCTGTGAGCTCAATATTAAAAATAGAAGACCTCAACATAGAAGCAAAACAGAGAAAACTCTTGAGTCTCAAGACACTCGTCTTCAGTGTCCTAGTGTTCCAGAAAATTTCTAACTTCTTGTCCCCAGATGTCCTTTTCTCAGGCTGTGCTGAGGATGTTCCACTTAAGTTTGGGTTAACACATCCAACAATGAATTTTTCTTTTTCAAAGCACTGTAATATAGAACTTCTGGAGTTGAGTTGCAGTATGAACAATGAAAGATTTTACAAGCTGAATGTCCACATGTTGTGAACTAAGTTGTCAGAGAATCCCTTACATTTACATTACCGCTTGATGACCGCTTCTCAAAATAACCAGTCTCAAAGGAGCATAAATGAGACTTAAAAAAGGTCCAATGAACCTTCTACTCTGGGGAATTTATACAGAGCACATACATATACACATACATAAATATACTATGTACACATTAAGATTATTTTTGTTAAAGAAATGTTTATTCAGTAAGGATGCATTAAGTTTATTAAAAGTGACAGTAACAAGATATATAATGTTTTAGAAATAAAAAGTTGCTATTTCAAAATAGATTTTCAAAATAGTTTCCACAAAAACATTAAGCAGCCCAGCTAGTATTAAGCAACTGTTTTCAACATTGATAATAATATGAAATGTTTCTTGAGCATCAAATCAGCATACCGAAAGTGATTTCTGAAAGAACATGTGACACTGGAGGGACTGGAGTAATAGCAGCTGAAAATTTGGCTTTGCCATCACAGAAATAAATTACATTTCAAAATATATTAAAATAGAAAAGAAAATTTTAATTGCAATATTTTACGCTATTGCTTTTTGTTACTGTATTTTGAGCAAATGAATCAAGTAACTTCTTTCAAAAACCAACCCCAAACTTTAGTGAAATGTGATAAAAGGCATGTACTGCCAGGTATTCATTCAAAACATCAACAAACTCTACAGGGACCAAGTACGGCTCCTGTGGGACCTCTTGTTTTTCAAAGAGCAGCTCAGTGTTCTATAATAACACATTGCGGTTCAGCAAGATCAAGCTCTTTGCATTCTGCCCCACTGCACAGAAGTGCTGCTAAACAAGTCAAATGCTGATGCCTACCACGGCTGGACAGACCATCACACTCAAAAGCTGCACATCTAGCCTAAGAGTCTCACATTAAAGCATGAAGGATACTCTACAGTCCATTAAGAAGGTTAAAGAATGCTTATTAAAGGTTTGAGACTAAGCAAGAAACACCGGAACAGCGAATCTCCTATGTGAGAGTGAACTCTGCAAAAAAGATTTGGTCTCACTGGCTTCAGCTGCTCCAACAGATACCATCTGCAGGAACTTACTAAACCAGGTACCATGGTAGAGCAGAGAGGAAGAGGAAACCTGATGCAAATCAGAGGTCTCTGGGCACAACTGGGGTAGAACGTCCTGAGGTGACTGGCCTCAGATATGGAAGTCAAATATTTTAGTTCACATCCTGCCAGAGCCAAATCCCAGCCCTTTACACAAGACAAAGACAGTAATAACAGCAGAATGATCACATCATTGGCAATAACTCTTCATCCAAACCTGGAGGAGTGTTCGTTCAGGCATATTTCACCTGTGAGCATAACTAGCACCATGGAGATCATAAACAAATAAAAAGATCACACAAGAGACAATCACACTATTGTGCACCTCAGCCTAAACAGTACAGGGAAACGAGAATGGCAACGTGACAATAGCGTGTGGATTCACAACTCCCTTAACAGGTTTATTACTGTGAGACAATGTAGACAACTGTTTGCTTCGAAAGCCTATTACGATAAACGCAGTGCAACCTAATAGGAAAACTGTGACAGAATGATGTATCTGAAATGTCACACTGCTCTTGTTCTCAGTAAAGAGTATTATATAAAATAAAAGTAGGAATTCTGTCAAACCTTAAATACATTTTTAAATGTGTCACTTCAAATAAGAAGAAATACGTTTTACTGCTCCTAAACACACAAGCTACTGAAACAACAAGTGTTTACAGATCTGACATTTCTTTTTTTCGCCATCAGGTGTTGAATGCAAATTAGCCCTTTTAATCCCAGTGGTTACATCTGTGATCAAAGTGTCTTTTGAATTTGAATGATCTAAAAACTATTTCTGATGTATTTCAGGCAGAGTCGTCAACTGTAAATGAAAGCACAGACTGTCTTGATTTCATTTTTACATGACTGTTGTAAACAGTCACATGAGCCAAGCTGTTTAATTCCAGTTTACCTCTCCAAAATATAATTTCTGTCTTAAAACTCTATTTAAAAAACATTTAAAATGTCATAATTCAAACTGTGTACTATCGCTCAGCCTCATAAAAACCAAAGGAATCATAAACATGTCACATTTGTGACCAGAAGGAAAAGTCCCATTTTGAATAAGTAACACTGATTAACCTGATGAAATTGTACATTTCAAAGCACTCTTACATTAAATTATCCCTCTCTCAGATTATTGATTGCAACGTTCTCTTGGATCTTATTGAGCAATTTCAGAACTTTCGGTAACTTTTTAGACTGTGCAACACTGGGGATTAAATAGGTTAATTTACACCCGCTAGAAAGAGTTAATGATCTAGTATGAACTAATATGCTGATTTGGTGCTCAAGGCAACATTGCTTACTACTATCAATGTTTTAAACAGTTATGCTGCTTAATATCTTTGTGGAAACCGTGACACGTTTTAAGGCAACTTATAAACTATACCAAAGTATCGCTGTTAAAATCTTGTAAACAAAGCCGCACAATCATCACGTCATCGTGCCGAGGCGCACTGATGTCACACGGGCTCACGTTCGTGTCTCAATCCCTAATAACGTAGCGCTCACATTAAAGGATATTGCCTGATAAGGTTGTCGACTTCCACCGCATCAGGTCCTTGCTGGTCGGCAGGCTCATCGTGATCGTCCACGAATTTATTCTCGTCGAATTCATCAATGTCCACCTTTCTGAAGCGCGAAGACAGCGTGTTCTTGGCCATCGGGGCCAGTGTCACTCACCAGCGGGGTCCCGTGTGCTGTAACAGTTTCTGTGCTCCGATGGGAGGTTTCAGTCTCTGGTTATAGTCGGCGTCAGGGACACCACATTGAAGCACATCCAAAGATGGATGAGTTGATAAGTCAAAGTGGGTTGCGTTCAGTGTGTTATACTGTCACACACCAGCACATGAGCTGTTTCAGTATACCGATGCACAGCCGTATATTTAATATGAAAGGTATGATAGCAAAGCTTGAGTACTACTGCCACCTGCTGAGTGGGAGTGTATGAAAGGATTTTACAGTTAAAGGGAGAGTTCACACGAAATTCTGTCAATACTTAGGAATATAGGTAGAATTTATGAATGTAGGGCCTAAAAACAGTCACTATTCACATCACTATACATTTTTCACAACTGAAGTCATCGTTTACTTTCTTTGCATCTTTTTTTCCAAGCGATGAGAGTGAATTCTGTCAGTTTAAGTCCCTTTAAGTAATGTAAATAGATATATTTCACCTTCTTTTTCCATGGTGAGCAATGTTTTTTTGGATTGAAGTTTATTTTTAGTCAGTGAACGTATTTGTTTTTATTATTACTATTTATCTCAATTGTAACTGGTGTAAAATTACACAGGCAAAACTGTTCAATTGGTCAGTAAGACCCAAGAAAAAAAAAACAAGCATATTTAATTTAATTGACAGGTTTTTTTTCAATTGCTAACATCCCTTTGTCCAATCTATAATCACATTTTCAAAACTCTAAACACAATTAACACAACATCCGTCTTTTGTGACCATACCATTAACACAATTCATGTTGTTTTCACACAATATTCCAGGGGCGTAGCCATAATTTCAGAAGTGAGGGGGACAGAAATGTTATATATATATATATATATATATATATATATATTTTATAAGTCTCTTCTGCTCACCAAGCCTGCATCTATTTCATCCAAAATACAGTTTTACAAAATACAGTTGTACAACTGCTTTCTATTTGAATATACTGACAAATGTAATTTATTTCTGTGATCAAAGCTGTATTTTCAGCATCATTACTCCAGGCTTCAGAGTCGCATGATCCTTCAGAAATCATTCTAATATGC
>JAFVLL020031879.1:0-62500 GCA_021397915.2 Tor tambroides
GATTCAGATTTCTGTTACAGATGCCTCTCTCACGCTCACACACTCACTCTGTTTCTCCCTATAGCTTTGGAGGTGAAGCCATTTGCAGGCTTGTGATTGGTTGAAAGCTCAGAGGTCAGCGGTGGTGTCTCTCCTGTTGAACACACACCTGTGTGTAACTCGCAAACGGCTTTCGCATTCTGAAACTAAAACCTCAAGCATTTGTGAGTACACATAATTGTTCCTCCATCTATATGTAAAGTGATAGCCAACAGTTTATCAAATGAACCTATATAACCTATGAAAGACTGTATTGAACCTGTTGCTACTTTCTGAACGAAGAAATCTGACATTTTGTTGTTTAAATAGCTGGAGATGCTGTGAAAGTATTATTATTTTAGCCATGATAAAATAATCACACCATTCTCAAAAATGGTAACTTGGCTTGATTGATTGATTGATTGATTGATTGATTGATTGTTTGTCCACCAAAAAAAGTTTCTGTTAATTTACATACCTTCAGGCCATCCAAGATGTAGGTGACTTTTGTTTTGTTTTGTTTTGTTTTGTTTTGTTTTGTTTTGTTTTTGTTAGAGCTGTAAAAAAGATACATTTCTACTATTTTATTCTAATTTATTTTATTTTGTCTATTTATTAGTTATTTATTCATTTGATTAATAAAACATATTACTCCATGACATTGTATTATGTTGCATACATAAATAAATAAAATAAATCAATAAATACTATTTTCATTATTCATTTATTTAATTCCTGACTGTCACATCCAAGCCAGTATGCTATGGCATATAGATGCCGGTTTAAATTTACTAGATGTACAGACTGCAAAACTAAGAGTAAGGCCACAATGTGCTACAGTATGTTTGAGCTCAGGTTATAAGTAGTATCAGATGATTGCGCAAGTAGTTAGTGGAAGTTAGTTGGTCAGTCATTGGCGATTGTGGCTATTTTTGGCACACACGTTAACTTTGCCCAAAAAAATGCATTTTGCAAGCTGCACAAGCTACTGTATTAACATGCTAATGCGCTACACATAATTAGCTGTCAGCTCCTGGAGATTATGAAGTATTACTGCATTTTAAATAAATAGCAAAAATGAGTTTTATATGCAGATATTCTCGTGGGCTCCAAAATGTTTACAAATGTATATCCACCACATGTAACTCAATGCTATTCCTCAATGCATGAACGCCCGCATCAGTCTCTCTTGTTCTAGAATTGAAAAGACTCATTCGCTGAGACAAGGCCCAGAGAGGGTCATTGTGTCTGTGTGGATTGTGAGGAGCATGGTGGTCCTGGCCCACAGACAATGGGTCCCATCCTATTAGTGTTGTGTAAGGAGGCCTGCTGGGAGAGGACATGCTGAATTAGCCCCACCATGTTTGCCTCATCTGTCACTGCTGCGAGGCCATACGGCATGTAGGACACAGTTGTAAAGTGACAATAGATATTACTGAAGTCTTTTGTCGATCAACAGAGATTGACGGGGTGGCGGTGTGCTCCGTAGCCAAGCGACCGGATGTTTGCTCAATGGAGAATTAAAACGTTTCAGATGGTAAGCGTTATTGACTATGGGCTTAAAAATAAAGGTTCCAAAAGGGGGTTTTCACAGCGATGCCATAGAAGAACCACTTTTGGTTCCCCAAAGAACCTTTCAGTGAATGGATCTTGAAAGAACCATTTTGAAGAACATTTTAATCATCTAAAGAACATTTTTCCACTGTAAAGAACCTTTTGTGTAATGCAAAGGTTCCATGGATTGTAAAGGTTCTTTGGAGAACCAATAAAGAACCTTTATTTTTAAGAGCGTATGGGCTTAAAAACTTTGCGCTCAGGTTTATATTACACATCTTTAGTCCCATCCCCCTACACTGGTGCGCATTTTTGCTGACAGTCATTTTCATTTCGTTTTCGACTTTTAATGCTAACAGTCAGCTAGCATAGCTTTTCACACTTCTAGCTTGGGGTGAGAAAGAGCTGAAAACACTGAGTGACTGAAAAAAAAAGTAAAAAAATCAAAAGATGTGATGTTTGTTACACCTCTTAATTGTCTTGTGTTTGCAGAAACCCACTGGCAAGATTTCACAGCTTGTTTGTGGTTCATACAATGCTAATCATGATCTGTTGAGTGCAAACCAGGGGTCAAAAGTATTCTGCGATTCACAGTCCAATAAAATTGTCTCCAGAGGAGGCAGTGTCAGAAAGGTGTCTTTTGAAGGCTGTGCGATAATCATCCAATTAGTTATAATTGGTTAGGTGTTGACCCTCAAAATTAGGTTCCTTAATAAGACACCACCACTGAATTTTCCAGGCAACTGTGAAAATAATGAAAACATGTATTAGCTAGTCTACATCGGTGTAGCACGCCGCCTGAAAGTCCTGTAGAAACTATTCCAATTAAAACAAAACAACAGGCATCTTCTGAATAAACACACACAAACATAAAAACATACACACACATACACCAGGGGGAGGTGAAGCTAAAAGTTCAGGGATCCAATGTTTGCTTTCCTGAGATTGAATATTTAACGAAGTGTGCAGTTAAACAGTAACATAATGCTCCCGCATTGACAGGCTCATTAATTTTTAACCTGTCACACTGAGATTCCACTGTGTTGTCTGAAATTGGTTTTGCATAAAGAATTAGTACATGACATGAAAGCTGGGAATTTAAAAATTGATCAAAAGTCCAAATGGACGTGTTGCTCATTTACACTGTTTTCTCTCCCTTCATCCCACACTTTGGGTAACGATGACATTTGCGACTACACTGTGTAGCTTGTTGTCTTTTTTGATGTCTTTTGTCACTGTCCATGTCTACTGGGCCAAAGCTAGGCGCAAAGATCACCCATCAACAAAGCTGGATGTGTTTCTGTCCCTTTATCATGTCACACTTTCACTCCCTCTTTATCTCTATCTCTATATTTTCACATTCACAAACACTCCTCTATTCACCAGATACGTTCTTGTCAGAGTCATTACATAAAGACAACCAGTTGCAGTGGAATGTGTGTACCTGGTTTGTCTTTGCATAGTGGATTATTGTTTTGGTAACACTTTATTTTAAGGACCAATTCTCACTATTAACTAGTTGCTAATTACCATGCATATTAGTAGCATATTGGCTGTTTATTAGTACTTACAAAGCACATGTTAATGCCTTATTCTGCATGACCGTATTTTAGATCCCTTAAAGGGATAATTCACCCAAAAATGAAAATTATGTCATTAATTACTCACCCTCATGTCATTCCAAACCCGTAAGACCTTCATTAAACTTCGGAACACAAATTAAGATATTTTTGATGAAATCTGAGAGCTCTCTGACCCTGCATAGACAGCAACGCAACTGCAATTTTCCCAGGTCCAGAAACGTAGTAAACTGTGACATCAGTGGCTCAACTTCAATTTTGTGAATCTACGAGAATACTTTTTGTGCGCAAAGAAAACAAAAATAACGACTTTTTTCAACAATTCTTCTCCCCCGAGTTACCGTCTTCCGCCATTTTGGAGAGTATCACGACGCAGGCGAACTAAGGGAACTAACCCTTTACACCTACTCCATACCTAAACTTAACAACTACCTTACTAACTATTAATAAGAAACAAATTGGGAGTTTGAGGAAAAACTCTTAATTACTAGTGAATATGTGTTCCCTCTTCTAAAGTGTTACCTTTGTTTTCAATTCAGTTTACTAGAACGGCAATAAGAATCCATTCTCCAAACTACTTGTCCAATGGGGGGTTACAGGGAAGCCTATACGAGGGCACAGAAACACCTTGAATGCCCAGTCACCCAGTCCATTTATGAACAATTGACCTATCCTGAATGGAGAGAACATGCAAACTCTACACGAAGAGTTTAGGGCTCAGCTGGGACTCAAACCATAGACTTTCTTGCTGTGAGGCCACTGTGCAACCTGCGGAGCCACTGCTCCACCCTTTAACAGGAATGTGTAGCTGAATTACAGGATTAAAGGATGTTGAGACTGACATACTCCATGACACCATGAGCAACAGCGACCGTTGATGATGCAACCAGCTTGAGCAAAGTTCATCTTCAGGCAAATGAGCTGATGTGGTGACTATCAAGAAGTGACAATCACTGGAGCTCATGTGATATAACTTTCCTTGGCTTGAACACCCTTTCCCTAAGCTGAACTGTGAGTTGTGAGAGTACAGTCAGCAAACATTAAAATGAGGTGTGCTGACCTCTGCATTTTCCCAGTGCTGGATCATGGCCCCGCCTGGGACTCGTGTCTTTGGGTTGAAGGGATTATGTGTTGGGTTCATATCGTAACCAGGAGTTTAGCTTTATGTGTTGAGGGGACCAGTGATCCTGGTGTTAAACTTGCACTGTGTGCACTGGGGGCTCTGGTGTTCAGCTTGTACTGAAATGTCTATGGGAGCCTTGCTTTATGCTTGTGCGCTGCTCACAATGCATGTGTTGAAGGGTCAGTTTGTGTGGTATGTACTGAGGTGTCCAGGGTCCCTGGGGGTCAGCTCACACTATGTGCAACAAGAACGGTGCAGCAAGCAGTCATCTTGCGTGTTTTGCGCCAAGGGGCCTGGGGGTCCTAGTTGTAATCTTGTGCAACATATGCCAAGGTGCCAAGGGGTCCTAGTGGTCAACTTGTGAGGTGTGTGCTGAAGGGCTTGAGGGCCCTAGTGGTCAGCTTGTGCTGTAGGTGCCAAAGGGTCTGGGGGCCCTAGTTATCAACTCGCAATATATGCGATGAAGGGCCCGAGGACCCTAGTCGTCAGCTGCATGTGCCAAGGGGCCTGTAGGCCCCAGCATTCATTATGCAATAAATGAACTGAAAGGCCTGAGGGCCCTAGCAGTCAACTTGCATTGCATGTGCCAAGGGGCCCTGGTGGTCACCTTATATCTTGAATGCACCAAGGGAACTCTCTGACTTCTAGGCCTAAGGCTTTAAAGGCCTCTAGCAATCTGAGACCCCAAGGCACTAGAACCAGTATGCAGGTTCATTCTCCAGCCTTTGCAATGCAGTTAGAGCCAATATCACAGTGTGTATATACGTATTAAAGTGTGTGCGCATTTCTGTCGTCATGAGTTAGTTTTTTAACATTCTTAGACACAATTTGAAAGACAGCCAAGCTGGGACATGAGTGGAAAAATCTTGCTGTCCATCCCATCATCACCAGAGAACGTGATCGGAGACATCCCCCATAGGCCTACATACCAGTGCATACAGCAAAACCACCCTACAGAATATAGTGCGCCAACACAAACACACAGCACAGGAACCACACCAATAAGGCAATATAAGACACTTCCCTTGGTTTTATGAAAGGAACTCTGTGAGTTTTTCCTTCTGTATTAGCCAGGTGGCCAGACAGCCTCAGGAATTAAACCAACATTGTTTTCTTAGTGAGATTGGGCTAAAATCTTCAAGGTTTTAGCACAGTGTCAGACCCTCATCCCAAACTAAATTATATTAGGGAGACAACAGGGAAGACTTCTAAAGAAGTCATTTATTTTCACCTCAGCAAATGAGATGGTGTACTTAGTGGGCCACATAATCATTAGCACCTGCAGACAACAATAGAAGAGGTTGAAGGGAGGGTCAAAATAATGAGGACAAATAGTATCCCCTAATTCTATGCTTTCAGAAACAAAACACACATCTACATCCTTGAGGTGCATTGTTAGCTATTGGAATACACATTACGTTGTGAGTCTGCTAGCTGTATTGGGGGGAAATTTACCTTTAAATACTATCAGAGCTTTTATTTTGTTCCAAATGACCCCATAACCTGTTGCTTTGTCAATGTGTCTGGCCACTGTTTCAAGCCAAAAAAGCACCATAGCACCTCCCAAACTAGACTTTTACATTTTTTGAGGAAAACATGAGTGGTACTTGCCTGTGCAAAACTCACTGCCACAATACTAGGCTGTTGTGGATGGTTGCTACAGCAGATTTACTAAGAGCTTGCACCAGTGCAAACTGCCTTTCTGCATTAAAATAGTACTGTCAGGATTTACTAAAGACGCACCGTGAAGAATTAGCGCTGAAAAGGCGTGGACACAGTTATTTTTGCGCCTGACCTTATTGAATATGCATTTGAAGGAGTTCCCCTTTCAGACGCAAAATTTATGGGAGGAGAGCAATAAAATTAATCACACAACGTGCTTTACTAACATTGCACTCGTCAAAGTACTGGTATTTGCACCATTATTTAATGCCCAAAAAAAGACTTAAAGCAGGTGCTTTGCACTGCTCTTAGTAGATTGCGCTAGTCATTACTAAAATGATCTGGCTGCGTCTATGTATTTTAATGTGCGCAATGTCAGTAAATCACATGCAGAGTTTTCCCCTCCCTTCAGGTGCTTTTACGCAACTTCACTCTAATGCTAATTTGCCCTGTTTAGTAAATCTGTCCCTAAATGTTGCATTGTCCACAGGTGAAAATCTGACACCTCATTCAGCATCATAATTCGGGATATTATTCAAATCTTCAGCACAAAAATGTAAATTATAAACCAATATTTAACACTCAAGGCATATTTATACCAAGACAAATGTTTGGTGTGAAAAAAACTTTTTTATTTGAATAAATGATAATGCAACTGTTTTGCAACATGCACATTCGCATAGAATCAATGCAACAGATTTTTTTATAGATCACACTGCGAAAACAACTGTATAAGATCAGCACATTTAATCACATGTTTAGAGCTGCTGCTGTTACATAAAACTACGACTTGGTGGTGCTCTTTTGCTAAGCAAATTGAGTACCATCATAGTACTCCTGTGTTATCTGATAAACACTACAGTGAATACAAACATTTCAATGACTGAAACATTGTTTGACTTTCTTTCTTCTTTGTGACAAGAAGCTGTCAGAAATGGATAGTTACACAAAACTGCTTTGTGTACAGTAACTGGAGTATTTCTTCATTTCCATAAGTGCCACCTACTGTCAGAGAGTGAATTTGCATTTTCATCCAGCCATTTGGCATTTTTTCGCATTGATCTGAACAGACCAAAAAAAAAAAAAAGACAGAATTTCCATGCAGAATATGAATTAATTTAAGCTTAAAGGGATAGTTCACCCAAAAATTCTGTCTTTAATTACTCACCCTCATGTCGTTCCAAACCCGTAAGTTCTTCGTTCATCTTCGAAACACAAATTAAGATTTTTTTTTTTTTTTTTATGAGATCCGAGAGCTTGGACTATTAAAATATTTTAACGATGGTCCCTTGCTGTCTATGGAGGGTCAGAGAGCTCTCAGATTTCATCAAAAATAACTTAATTTGTGTTCAGAAGATGAACGAAGGTCTTACGGGTTTGGAACAACATAAGCGTGAGTAATTAATGACAGAATTGTCATTTTTGGGGGAACTATCCCTTTAATAGCCAAGTATGAGCAATAATAAACTTGTTATCGTACTTTTCACCGGTGCTTGATATGTCAAGAATCACTATAACCTAGCAACCACCACTAACAAGTACAATTTGATCATGAAAATAGTCTGAAAATGACACATGCAAAGTAGTAGCGACAGATATGTGTATATGTGTGTACGGTATGGCCTGTTCTGGGGTGTGGTGGAAAGGGTCCGGATGTATGAGACCTCCACAAAAGGCCACTGATATGTCTATTCAATGAGGCATGGAGCAGAGGCGCTGGGAAACAGCTCTATGGTCACTCTCTGAAACTGGAGACCGCCAGGAGATCCTTCAGAGAGACGAGACATGATACTACTTTCTTTCAATCCTGATACAGGCCAGCCAACAATGCAAAGGATGCTGGCTGCTCCTCTCACCTGTGTTCCTTCCTTCCAGGACTGGGAACAAAACAGTGACAGATGTTGCTTCACAAAAAAAAAAGTCTGAATTGAAGGTGGGAGGTTAAAGATTACTGAAACTAATCCCTTAAATCAATAATTAGTTTCAATATCTGTCACCTCTCCACCCTTTCAAGCACATGTCAAGGAATAGTAATTTGTGCCTTTATGATTCTCCAAACCTTTATCAACATGCAAGTTTAAAACAACATGAATGTGCACAAATGATGACAGAAATTGCATTTTTGGGTGAGCTTGTACTTGAAAGTGTCTCTCGCCTGCATCTCAAACAAGTGGGTGACGGAAGTTTTGCCAAAGCTCTAAACACTTCCACCACTACCTTCCCAGTGTCTACAACCTACTTTCTGTGATAGGATGATGCCAGCACCACAGAATGTAGGTTACTAAAAATGATCTCTTATTACTCCCCATTAAATTGAAAGCCTGTCTGCAAACAGACAAAATTAAGTCAGGCAGACAGGAAGCTGCTGTTCCTAAAGTTTGCTGTAAACAAAATGAGATTACCAGGCAACTTCTGAATTTGATTTACTTAGGCTTAATATAAACAGGTTGTCAAATCACAGGTCTGTAAAATTGAGAAAAACTGCATAAGTATGAGAGGAATTAATCCGCGTGTTAGTATTCAGTGGTGGAATTCAGCTTCAAGAGGAATTTGTCGAGGGAACTGACATCTGCGATGGAACGCAACCTTTTTCAGCATTGTGCGAGATGTATGTATTAATAAACTGCATATTGTTGTGGTACGCTGATTGTGGATTACAAAAAAAAAGAAACTTCCCAAAATTCCCGTGCAGCTAAAAAAAAATCATTTAAACATGAGCCGCTAAATAAATAAATATGAGTGCTGTAGTCATAATTGTCTTGAAAGAGAATCTTGCAGCTCATTACGCACATATATTTTGACGTTTGCATAATCCAAAACCTAATCCGAACGCCAAGCCAAGATAACAAACCAAAGACAGCATTACATGTGAGAATAAATGCTGATAAAGTTTTAGCAGCTGTATTATTTGATAAATAGGATTTCCGAGTCTGTGGTTTAAGGCACTTTTCATCATACATTTTTTTTTTCTTTTAACATTGCTATGCTATTATATCTGAGCTACAATGAGTGAAAGACACAGCTTTTCACTGGAACTGCAGGGGGAAACTTTACAGTGGCCCTGTTAGGAAAGACATGCTAATTACATGTCAATAACTCAATGCTTAATTTTAATGGCCAGGAGAGGTTCATTTACTTGACCCTGTCAAGTGAGTGATTATCTGGGGTGGGAGATAAAGTGACTGCAGAGAGAGAGAGAGTGGAAAGGGAAGATAAGGTAGAGTATTCTGGTGATTTCTCTTCCTCCTCCCTCGCTCTTCCGAGGTGGTAAAAGGTCTCACAAACTCCTGAGTCGACAGATATGACTGCAATAGCCTTGGCACTGTGGACTGGGGTGAAAATACACACACATAGCCCATGTTTATCTAGCATCTAAATGAGGACATACCAAAGACACCTATTGTCTTTATAAACCAGTTACACTGTATATAACTTATGTGTTTTACAATAAAACACAAACATTAGCTAAGCACCATAAGTTAAACAGATATTCAATTTCATGTTATTTTCTTATGACCTTTAATATTTAAAATAAAATAAAATAAAATAAAATATACCTATATTAAAGGCAATGGCTATAAAAAATAAAATAAATTAAAATAAAATAAAATTTATGGTGTCATTTTAAAAAATAAAATAACATCATAAGCTAATCACATAATTGTTATTCTAATAAAGTTTATTTTCTGATTTTCCTCATGTCAGTAGACATGTAAGTTCAGAAAGGAGTTTCCATTTTTTGTCAAAGCATTATTTCTGAAATGCGTGAAAAAGGATGAAGTTTGCTTAAGTAGGGGGGTGAAAAGCTCTGGAGACAGCTTGGATTCTCCCCTGCCTGAGTTGTCCTAAATTAAGGCACGTCTGCATGCATTCCTTATGTCCCTGACAATGGGCCGACATCCTCTGTGCCTAATGGCTGCTGAGCTCTTGCCTTTGTCCCTTGATTAACTGCTCTATTCAGGGCTCAGCCTGCTAATTGCATAGCCTGTATAGCTCCCCTGCATTACTGTAAGAATTAATGAGACACAATTACTGCACCCAGCAAATCTCTGGCCAGTCAATCCCCAAGCACCCCACTCAACCCAGCCTGAGCGCACTAGCTGTACCAAAAAAATACTACTTGACAGGGTTGTTTTGTAAAATAAATGTATTTATTTCAAGCTAGATCATAATTAGACCCTAGACAGACTGAGAGAGAGCGAAGAAAGTGAGGTAGAAGAGAAAATATGAAATAGTATTCTACCATAAAAGCAAAAAAAAAGAGAAAAAAAGAAAAAAAAAACTTTTCTGATGAAACAGGAAATATACCAAATAGTGCTAATATACACACACAATCTTGCCCAAATAGTAAAGGAAAGAAGGCCACTAAGTGTGTAGCACACATGAAAAATTCATAAGTTAATATAAAAAAAAATAAAAAATCTAATTTCATAATTTTTAATGTTAGTTTAAAATAAAATGAAATAAAATGGCAGTGTAAGTGTTCGTAAATTAAATAAATAAAACTAAACCAGTATAAAATAAAATAAAATAAAATAAAACCAGTATAAAATTAAATAAAATTAAATAAAACACAATTTAATTTTTGGCATTATTTTAAACTAAAATAAAATTATAAAATATATGAAACATTTAATACTGTTTTAAAAACCATTCCATGCAGGCATCCTCAGCACCTAATTCATAATTTCATAAACACAATTTCTATATTTTTCAATTGTGTAAAAGAGGCAAAAAATAGAAATACTGAATTATTAGTATAGGTGTAAAAATGGTGAAGTACATTGACGTATCACACAAGTACCATGCAACATGAACATGATAATCAACTAGTACCGTTTTTATATTTAAAGTACTGTAGCATTATTAGCAGAGAGCAAAAATTTACACAAATTGGGACATACAAGCCATCACAAAATGTCCTTCTGAAATAACACAAGGACAAACTCATACCTGCCGTAAGTAAATCCCCATCAAGCAAAACCCTGGCTGCAATGTGAAGCTTTGCCATGACAAAAGAGCAACCAGAGAGACAAGACCACCTACCTGCCTGAAAACAACCTTCACACTGACCAAAAGGCATAAACTGCTCAGAAACATTTCTGTTACATTATCTTGTTGTTTTAATTTTATCTTTAATATATTGATAATATATATAACAGTCATCTCGTCTGAATCAGGAGAGAAATATGCACAGATCGAGCAGTGTTTACAAGCCAAAACAATCCAAAACAGTTCTAGACAAATAAAGAAGCAAGAGTTTAAAGAATGGATAACTTGTGGATTATTGTGATGTTTTTATCAGCTGTTTGAACTCTCATTCTGACGGCACCCATTCACTGCAGAGGATCCATTGGTGAACAAGTGGTGCAATGCTAAATTTCTCCAAATCTGCTCCAATGAACAAGCAAACTCATCTACATCTTGGACGGCCTGAGGGTGTATATATTTTCAGCAAATTTTCATTTTTGAGTGAACTATTCCTTTAAAAGTTACAAAATAAGCATGTTTAATAGGCCTCATAGCAATGCTGGAAGAGTAAATATATAGCAAAGAACAATAAGTCTCATCTTCAGTGTCTGCTCAGTTAGTCACTTTAAACACTTTGTTTATATATACAAAACTCTTCCTTAACCACAGTCGACATGATAACACATTTATCAATCCAAAACAGCAGTGTGAACTTTATCAGTCTGCCCCTCATTAAGTGGCCAAGCTTGGCTAGCATCACTAACCAAGTTTCCATCCAGATTTTGCGCTGTTTTGTTATCGACAAAGAGAATATGCGTTAAAAAAAACTTTGCGACATTTGCTGTCTACAGCCTGTTTCCATCCAACTGGCCATTTACCGATAAAATAGTGTGCGTGATGACGTCATCCCTAAAAAAACGATATGTCGCATAAGTTTTGGTGTGTCGCAAAAAAAAAAAGGCCCTTGAGCTGTTTCCATACATAACTTCTCCTTTTGCGTAAATTATAGGCTAGGCTAGTAGCCTGTTCTTCATCCATTTGAAACAAAACGGCCTTAAATTGTATAGTCCTACATAAAATCATTTTTAAGTGTCATGAGTTTTTTTTTTTTTTTTTTGTACTTTGTTATAGACTAGATAGATAGGCCACTGTTGATAATCAAGTAAATGATTACAAATATGCTAGGTTGTATTAATATATATTATTTTTCTGATTAACGTTTATAGGAAACTGAAATGTTCATTTCGGTTATTTTATTTCTCCTAACCGACGGTCGTTAAGCCATATTAACCGTTAACCGACAAGATTATGTTAAATTACAATTAAATTAAATTTAAACTGATAGGTGGCTTTGACCCATTAAAAATACCTAAATTTGTTTTCCAGGGATTAATTTTATACACACAAAAAGCAGCATAAACTACATGAACGCAAAGTCCCTATAGTCTTTGATGAACGTGAGGATTCACAAGCACTTCACGCACCTGCAGCGCTTCTGCGAACGGAGAAAAACAAGCTATTATACATAAAAGAAACAGGCCCATATGCAAAATATATTTTTCTAAATAATTAATGAATGAAAAAAACCAAAGAAAAAAAAGCTGCAACAGTTAGCAGCCTATATGCAGAATTTCGGTTCATTTTTGCGATGCACTCTTGAGAAAGCGGCAGTTTGTTTCCTTTATTTCACAAAAGTAGCCAACGTTTTGTTTTTTATTGTGAATGTACACAAATAAAAAATATTTTGAATGATGTCTTACTCTTATATGACCACAAGGAGTAGGCTAGTGTAATTGTTTCCACTTTTACAAGGGGGAACCCCCCCCCCCCCCAAAAAAAAAGCAAAAAAAAAAAAATTAATAAAAGTGATCGTGCCGGCGCCTCATGCACAGTTAAACTAGACAACGCAGCCTGTTCATTGTCATAATAAAATACAGTAAGCCAAAAATATTGAAGAAACATGATATATATATATATATATATATATATATATATATATATATATATATTATATTTCCCCTCACTCCACAACGAATCCTTTAAATTTAACGGTAGAAAGAACTCAGAACAAAACAAGAATAAAAATATAAGAAGCTAACAAGCCAAAACAAATTAATTTAAACTTTTGTACTTCACATTCCAATATCATATTTACCAATATGTAAAACAAAATGTGCTTGGCATAATATCACGGGGGTATATGGTGGTCAAGCTGAAAGGCATGGACTAGGCTATTTAAACTGAACAGTGCACTGTAAAAAAATAATAATGTAAACGTAGGCTAGCCTACTAACATCAAATTAAGATAAGCCTATGTATAAAAGGTAACTCATCTTTTTCTTACCATGTATAAAATAATTTTAGATGCAACTGAATAATATGAATATTATTTAATGCGCTTTTGAACTACAGGGAAACGGTGCTTTAACATGAACACGGACGCTGCCTATAGGCTAATTCTGTCATGTGACACCACATTTATTTGCGTTAGAAGTTCTTTCGACATAAAGTGTTTCCAAAGAAATTTTAGCGACATTTGAAGTATCGATATGGAATTTATGCGCTAAAGTTAAACGGAAAAATATTTTGTCGACACATGAGCAATTTAATCGATAATTGGCATTTCCATCAGCTTTATCGTAAATATTTTAAAGCACTAAATATTTTTTCGCAAAAAAGTCCTTGGATGGAAACCTGGTTACTGATGTTTGTTGAGTGATATTTTCCTGCAGGCATTGCGGGTGTTTCTAGCTGCAGCAAGGCAGTACTATTCCACCTGTGTTCACCTGTATAGGAGTCAAAAATTTCTCAATGCAAGTTTGAGAGAGGTTCCTCAGGAGCCATATGACTCACCGACTCACACTGAAAAGCTAATCTGTTTCTTTTGTGTAACTGGATATGTACAAATTAATCCAGGGTTTCTTTGACTACAGTCTGAGCACAAAACAAACTACCACATGCAAATCCCAGCTCATCTATGCATTTAAAAATGCTCACCGCAGTTTGTGTCGCTAATGCTAACTCTGTAAACAGCAAGTTTAGGGTGCAGAATGATGTCAACGAGGCCAAATTTGGTGTGTGTGTGTGTGTGTGTGTATGTGTGTGTGTGTGTGTGTGTGTGAGAGAGAGAAAAAACGTGTGTGTGTGTGTGTGTGTGTGTGTGTACTTGTTTTTTCTATCCTGGTGGGGACTTAGACCTGAATACACACAGCCTCATGGGGACTTGTGTCACGGTGGGGACCTAAATTGAGGTCCCCACAGGTAAATGTTGCTTTATAAATCACACAGAATGAAGTTTTTTGAAAATGTAAAAATGCAGAAAATTTTCCTGTAAGGGGTAGGTTTAGGTGTAGGGTTGGTGTAGGACGATAGAAAATACGGTCTGTACAGCAGAACAACATTATGCCTATGAGAGTCCCCACAAGGATAGCAGAACAAGTGTATGTGTGTGTGTGTGTGTGTGTGTGTTTCTGAAAAGACTGCAATCCTACTTGGTGAAAAGGTGAGTTGTCGGGTGTTGTGAATGAGAAGTGAAATAGCGTTAGCTTCGTGGACACAAGAGGATTATTGCTGCTGCGTATAGCATATTTTCAATGCTGTTAGCAATTTCTGGAATGTCTGTTCGGATTTGGAGTGTTTACGCATCTGTCAATCACCTCCGTCACCCTTTTTCCACAGCCGAAAAAAGCCACTCTGCTCCATTCATCTTTGTGCTCAGTGCTAACAATGCAAACTCTTGTACATTAGCCTCTTCACCCTTCTTATCAGAGCAGGAGAGCGTCTCGCTCTGTACCTGAATGCTCTTTGTTTCTCTGTGACCCCCTCTAGTGCAGGTCACTGCCTGCAGCCATTCCAAACTGGATTTGGCCATCATCAGGTTTCAGGCTCTCACACATAGAGCGGGTCAGGGGCCCCCAGGTGGATCCACCGCGTTCGGCGTCAATCAAGTTTCTATTACTACGCTGACGGCTTGCGGGCCTGCGGTTTTGAACCTGAGTGCAGCAAGTGTACATTGTATTGTGATTAGAACACTTGTTTGTTTCAGATCACACTTTTTCTTGTCTGAGTGGAAGTGGAGCAAATCTCATTAAAGGCAAGAGAAATGGAATACTGAATCCTGTGCAGTATACACTTTACACTGCATTCTATTCCTTGAAATAGTAAGTAAAACAGAAGGCATTATCCCATAATAAACATTTTATATAGTAATAGTAAGTATTTAAATACATTTAAAGGAATAGTTAACACAAAAAAAATTACATTTGCTGAAAATGTACTCACCCTCAGATCATTCAAGATGTAGATGAGTTTGTTTCTTCACCAGAGCAAATTTGGAGAAATTTAGCATTCCATCACTTGCTCACTAATGAATCCTCTGCAGTGAATGGGTGCCGTCAGAATGAGAGTCCAAACAGCTGATAAAAACATCACAGTAATCCAGAACTTATCCACACCACTCCAGTCTATCAAGTAACATGCTTCCTCCAGAGAACAAGTCCTTCTCCTGTTGTCCTCTCTCATCAAAACCGACATCTTAAAACTGTTTTGGACTGTTTTGCTTGTAAAGAGTGTTTGATCTGTGCATATTTCTCTCCTGATTCAGACGAGAGAACTGTTTTCACTGGAGAAAGCAATATTATAGATAGATGAATATTATGAAGGTTTTAGCAAGAAGCAACAATTTGAAGTTAAAATATCTTGATGGCTTTTTTAATTACAAAAATGATGAAGAAACAAACTCATCTACATCTTGGATGGCCTGAAGGTAAATACATTTTTAGTAAATTTTCATTTTGGGGTGAACTATTCCTTTAAATATAAGAAAGGCTGGGAAAGCAGTTGAAGCTCCAGTGTTTAATTAATCCCAGGTGTGGTTTGTATACGTTTGTAGACATGACAATGTAAATATCATGATTATGGCTAAATATGATAAAAGACATGTCTAATATAATTAATTTTGTTTACTGGATAAATCATTACCTTTATATTGAATATCACAACAGGCATTTATCACTCAGGTTAGTGCTTTCAAATACAACTATTTATATTAATTAAACAATAATATATTTATATAAATATATATAAATACTGATTTATTATAAACACAGGTATATTACCTGAATGCATGGTAATTTATATAATATTTATTTACAGTATTTTTTTTTATCTTTTAAGTATTTTATGGCATCAAACCTTAAACTCCTGTAATATGCTCAGCTCATGTTTTGTCTGTGCTTGATGACATTGCAGCGTGTTCAGAATAAATGGTTTCAAGTGAATTTCAACAGTTACCCTGTGCTCGGGGAGTAGGGACCAGTGAATACTGTTGAGGGACCCTAGCAAGCCAACAATAACGGCAGATAATTGCAGTGGTAGGAAACCAAAATAATAATAATAATAATAATAATAATAATAGTGTTCATTTAGACCACATCAAGCAATTTTTTTTTTTTTAATGGAACCTGATTTTTATTTTTATTTTTTCAATATTCCAAACCTTCAGACTACTCACTTTTTTGTGGTATTCAAATTTAGCATGGACTTAGTACCAAACCGACTACATATTGCCACTTTTCCAGTGGTTAACTGAAGTGGTTATAAAATTGAATTCATTATTACCTATGTGCATTATTGATTTGCGGTTGAGACATTTTATCCTTCTCTTTCATTACTTATTGTAAAAATACAAAAAAATGCATCACTTTCCTGTTCCATGGTCAGGATTGAGGTTTATGTCTGTCATACTGCCCTGTGTTGATCATGGCAAAGCAAAATGCTTTTTATATGTATGTAAATATACAATTTAATCATAGGTGTAGCACATAAATGAAAAGGGAGGGTTGTGTAACTAGTGTACTTTTTGTTTGTTCTGGACATATGGAGATCTGATCATATTGAGAAGATAAATGTGTATTTTATGGGTGTATTAGAGCTACCAACAGTCTAGAACTGGGTTTGGACAGAAAGAAAAAAAAAAAAAAAAACACTGTTTTGGCTAAAAACTGTATATATTGTGGTGTATGTAACATTCTGCTGTTATAGGCTTGGACTATTATTAAATATCTTTCATGAGGCAAAATAGTCAGTTTGAGGGTTTAATTTTTTTTTTTTTTTTTTTTTCCTCAGCACAACCACAGCCACGGTTAATGCTAACAGGACATATCATTGCTTCAAACAGACAATCCTGCCCTTAGTTCAAGTCAATAAATACACAAAGATATGACGTGTGACTGCTGAGGCCACATCGTATCTCTAAAAGATAAGATCTATTGTCTTAAATGAGTCACTTTCTCTCCTCTCGTTTGATGAAATCACACCATATTGAAACACTCAAAGGAAGCCTAACCTAACCTAATTTAGCCAACACCACCCAAAACATAAACACAATCTGTCGTTGTGGAAATTGAAATGGCTTAATTATCATCTGCCTAATTACAATAGGGTGAAATCGAAGCAGTCTGCTTTAGTATGATCTTGTCTGTCTGTGTGTGTTTTGTACTTTCTCCGTGCAGAGTGGAGTGTGTTTCATTAATCTTGCATGATCATGCTGATACTGAAATGTAGCATTTCATAAAAAGTGAAAAAAAAAAAAAAATCAAGGTGTCTCTATAGTTCCCTGTGGTGCATTCAGGGCCTTAACTACTACAGATATTGTGTGTGTGTTGGCTATATTCACAATATATGAGTCATCTTAAAGGAATTTTATGACATTGTTTGCTCTTCCTTATGCCATTCAAAGGTAAAATTTGACCTTTGGTACTCTCAATCTAAAATGTCTGGGTACCTGCATGGTTAAATTATATCATACACATACATAAAAAAGACAAACACACAAGTGTCAACTCTGCAAATGTCATGCTAAATTACTATATGGCATAATTAAACTTAGTTATTGAGTGCTAAGCATATTATTGTACTGTAAGTGCACTGTTTCTCGAGAAGTGGATTGTGCTCAAAGGCAAAGAGGCTCTGCTTCTTTTTCTAGCATTACATCTTAACTAATACTCTTAAAATAAAAATTCTTCGTTGGCATTTATTGTTCTATAAAGAGCCTTTAACATCAATGGAATCTTTAGGTTCTTATAGCAGAAAAAAAAAAAAAAGCTTTTTAGATTTTTGAAAATGTCGTTCAAAAAAAAAAAATGGTTTATTTAAAGGGGTCAGGAACTGAGAAACCAGAATTCACTTGATTTTTTGACATATGAGAGGTCACTGTACTACAAAAACATCCTGTAAGTTTCAGAACTCAAAACATTGTTGTTAGTCTAACAGCTTATATCTTATATTGAAGCCTGTCTGTCCACACAGTATATTTCAACTGTTCATATCCAATTTGTGTCCATAAACGCTCTTTCTTTTTACAGAATGTGTGTTGGTTACTATGGCAATGCTGTTGCGTTGTTATGCCTACGTTCAAAACAACAATAACAGCAATACAGTTGGCAATACAGTTGTTGTCTTACAACATGACAACACATGTTGCCATCGCGCTGGATTATTCATCTTGTGAGGCAGCGGCAGAAACGCAGGAAGCTGGAATGTACAACTTTATTCCGTGCTGCCATCTGCGCTGGTTTCAACACTCAAGAGGTGTGTATACTAGCAGTATATCGTCTTTTTCTGCTTGACTTGCAGTTCGCAACAACACAGGCTTGTTTCTGCAAAGATGTTTATGTTTTCTACAAAAATGTCTGACGTTTTAATGTTTTACATGGCGTGAGAATGTGAAAAAGCTATGCTAAATCCAATCTGACCGGTCAGACTGAAACGGATTTCCAGGAATGCGATTTGAGTAGGATTCTAAACCAAATACGAATGTAGCTCGAAACGGATTTGTACAAATCCAGATTTAATGCAGTTCGTTGCCATTCAGACTATCTAAATATGATCGGATTTCAATCGGATTTGCACAAAAATCAGATTTGGCCTGACAGTCTGAATGAGGTTTAAGATGTAATAGTGTAGCTAAGCACCGCCTTCGCAGAAGAAGATCAACACCTGCTTCTACATCGCTGCCTGTTTAAGAGTGTTCTGATGAGGGGGGTCAAAAACAGGACAGAAAATAGCCTATTACTTCTAAATTATGTTTTTGGTTTTTTTTATGTAAAAATCTTGATAACATTATAAGTGGACCTCAGAGAACAGTACAAAATAAAAAAAAACAGAGGCAGTTCATGACACCTTTAAGAGCTGTTCACTGAAATGTCGTTTGAGGAACCCAAAATGCTTCTTCTATGGCATCGCTGTGAAAACCCCCTTGGGGAATCTTTATTTTTAGGAATGAACAGATCATCAAGTTCAGGATTCGGTCGATTGCCGCTCTCGGGTTGAATTAGTCCTCACTAACTTACATGGACAAAAAATGCATTCATTGTGTTTTAGTGTTCTTCATTTGTTCTGGTTGACGTGCTTAATGAATTTGTAAATGTAAATGTTTCGTTAAAAATTGGATTTGAACTAATCAACCATAGCTTGGTAATGCATGACTGTCACGCTTACTGAACCTGAAGGTGAACGTTTATTGTTCCAGCTGTTCAAAGGTCAAGAAATACACCTGAAATTGTAAACATTCTCCACCCTGGCAACTTTTATTCCTCCTTTCACACCTTTACTCAGTAAACCTCGCTCACCCAGCAATAACATAGAGTAAATCTATAACGTTTCGTCTCTTATCTCATCAGTTCCTGTACTGTAAGACGCAACTACCGGCAATTAGCAAAAGATGAGAGCGAGACAGTCATATCAACAATACTCGAATGGGTCTTTGCGCTAGTCATTATCCAGGGCATGTATTATTCAAAAGATGCCAGATCCATCAACAAGCTTCCACTTGAGACGATGTGGGCGTAGAAAACGAAACAGAAATCCAGAGGTGGCTTCATATCCTGGGTGAAACGGTACATGATCGTACGCGATTGCGGGTCTCCTAGGATGGGCCTATCTTGACTCCCCTGCCTTCGTGTCGCCGGGAACGTTACTTTACTTCCATCACCCCAGCACCTCAACCCTCAGCAGATATCCTCATGCAGACTTCAAACACAGCCTGCATCCTCGCATCAATTCCATCTTATCCAGCCTGTCAAGTGCACTCAACGTTAAGGGTAAATTAATAAATAAGCCCCCCTGTTTACCCACTCACTCTTTTAGCGTGTAAATAAACATGTCTTAATCTTCTTGCTAATGAGCATTAGAGGGGGCCCAGGGTGGATTTGCTGGAGGTTCTTGCCCATGGAGCAGGAAAGTTTTGACAGAATGAAGCAAGAAATCAAATGCGCCTGCATGTGCTACACTCTGCGAGGTCGTCTCATTATACGTCGGCTTCAAGCCTTCCGGATGCTACTTCTGGTGGTTTTTCCTCCCTGCCTTCTCGCCCTTCTCTCGCTTTCTTTCTGTCTGTCCCTCCCTCTATGTGTCTCTCATCCACCGTTCAGCTGTCCTGAAATGAAGACAGACAGAAAGAGCAAGTTGAGAGTAGGGTTGGGTCATTTATGTTGGATGGTCAACTACAGTCAGGATGGTGGACTAGTCATCCAACCATCTAGTTATTAGTGACTTTGACTAGTGGGTTTCTCATCTAGGCTGTCCAGGCTATCATAAAATATTCACTAGTACCTATTTAGACACTGTTTTACCACATTAACATTCAGATATAATTTCGTTCTGGAGTTAAACACATATTTTAAGACCCGACAAATTCCCAATGGATAAAACCCTACAATCCCAACCTGCAGTCTAATTGAAAATTGTGTTTTACTCAGAAATGCACTGCATTTTGAAAGGTAAATGGGTTGTGAATGCCATATAAATATTGGGTCCTTACATGTATAGAGAACAGAAGGAAAAACAAATATTTGGTTGATAGACTGTCTCTTGGACAATTAAGGACTAGTGCTCTGCTATACATTTTATCTAAATGTTCTGTGAATAGGAAGTGTATTCAATTAAAAAGGCATTGTCAGTCTCTAAAGGCATAATAACCAAACATGATTTGTGTTTCACAGTATTGAATATTCTAATGGTTGGTGGCAGGAATCAACCGTTGAACCTAAAGTGCCGAAACCTCATACACCATAGTCCAGATAAACAGATAAGTGAACTGAGTGCTAGACTTCAAAAGCAAAGCTAAATAAATAACAGAGAGTAAATTCATATACTTAATATAGATTAAAACATATATTAATCTTACAAAAAAGTAATTACAATAAATAAATACATTTTTATGTTTAAAAGAAGCATACCTAGGCCATACTTATATTATATTATATTATATTATATTATATTATATTATATTATATTATATTCAGGGTTTGAAATTAACACCCGTCAACCCGCCAAATGCGGGCAAAAGTCAGCTGTGGCGGGTAATGCTATCAAATCACTAGCCAATTTGGCGGGTTACTTTTCGTAAATTATGTTCACTCATTAATTTCTTGGGGAAGCTCATGCAAGCCAAATCTGTGCATGTTTAGCGCAAATACTGAACTCGTGAGACATCATGACATTATCGAGTATAAAAAAACAAAAAACACAAAAACCAAACAAAACACACCTACAGAGTGCACGCATACGCGACTATGTGAAGTCTGGTTAGACTAACTAGAGCGCATGCGCATTTAGAGTGCATTCTTTCACTGCATATTCAGTCTATTAATATGCATTAAAGGTGCCATAGAATGCATTGATACAATATTTTTAATTGTTCTCTGATATCTACATAGAAGGTATGTGGCTTAGGTAAGGGCAAAAATTCTTCAGAAACAGTTTTACATGTCCATTTACAACCCAAGGATTTCTCCCCAGAATGAAACGGTCTGTCATTGGCTTATGTGGAAGGGTCATGAACATTAATGATGAGCTCTGCTCTGATTGGCTGTTTCACAGTGCGGCAATGTTGAGCTCTGCTTTGATTGGCTGTTTCACAGTGCGGCTCATTTCAGTAGCCCACAGGAAGGAAACACAGTGAAAATATATATTTCAATACTTTCTCGCGCAGTTATATCGTTGGGTAATTATACTGTAAATAAAACACGGGCATCAGGGAACCTCTATTAATACGCGGGGCACTGAAACTGTTTTCAAATGCATGATCGCATTTTACTTTCACTTTTGAGATTCGCCATGGCATGTACTCTGTTTATACTATGGAGCGGCAGTACCACTCATTTTACAAGATCAGATGCTTGTCAGTGGTGCTCAGGATCTGTAAATCATTCGCCATCATACTCCGTCATCTCTCCTTACTTTGTTTATGTGGTAAGTGGAATCTTATGTACTGTAACAGGCTACAGCTAGCAACGAGCTAACCATGTCCCTTTAGTGGCTTGCGTTATTTTATTACAGTGCGTTATTTGCTTTCTGTGCCTTTCTGAATACAGACACCAACCCTTCCCTGCACTTCACATCCCCCGCACAGCCTGGAACATAACATTTATTTCCATGATCTGCCATTTTCGCTGTTGTCCTCTTTTGTTTCTTCACAATACGTGCAGAACTTCTGATGGTTCGGCTGGCCTAGAGCATGGGCGGGTTTATACAAATGTTGGGGGCGTAACTATTAGTGATCCCGACTGTTAGGTAACAGTGGGTGTTATGTTCTGATTCGCCTGTTTTTCAGTGGTCTTTTTTTATTCACGAGATTTACATAAGAAGGAGGAAACAATGGTGTTTGAGGCTCACGGTATGTCATTTCCATGTACAGAACTCTTATTATTCAACTATGCCAAGGTAAATACAGTTTTCCATTCTATGGCACCTTTAAGAATGATCACAATTCAAGATAAGGGGGCAGAAAATTATATCAATTCATATAGTTAATCAATATCACACGAAGAGTGACGTTTTTTTCTTAAAAAATCAGCATGGTTACAAATGTGATATTGATTTTATTCAAAAGCTCAATAAACAATAAGTTAATATCAAGAGACTTACGTTTTAGACACCATATTTCCTGTTTTTGTGCTATTTCGACAACAAAAAATATTCCAAACACAGCCACAGCGCTGTTTTGCGTCTCTGAGCAACATGACGGTGTTTCATTCCTCAGTGAATCAACCGTTTAAATGATTCGGTTCAATCGCAATGACTCACTTATTAACAGTGACTTGATGCCACCTACTGGCGGTTTTAATTTCACATTTACAGTATCTTTTCATTTTTTAAATAATTTCAAATATCAGTATTCAACATTTCATGTTTAAAATATCAAAACATTATTTATGCATTTCTAACTGCAAGTTAAAGCATTCCATGTCCCTCTAAGCTGCATTAACATGTGTAAATACATCTAAATGCCACTTCAGATGCAACTTCTGCAAAGATTAATTTTATTGATACTGATTTCATTTGTTTAGTAACAGCCTAAATGTATTATTATTATAATTGACTGATTAAATGTAAGAATTTGACTCAAAAGATGATGCACACTTTTAGAAAAAAATGGCTTTATAAAGGTAAAAATGCCCATAAAAGGTAAAAATCAATTTAAACTTATTGGAAAAGATTAATTTCTATCACTGCTGTGAACTGACCACACAGAATATGAAGAATATCAAACAAATTCAGGAGCCAGCTGTCCACGGCAGTCCTTAAGATACCAGCACAATAACACACTCAGCAAAATATTGTCTAATTATCTTTATCGATAAAATCCCAGAAAATGTTGAGATAATTTTTTTGTCAATATTGCACACCCTTAGTACTGACACAAAATGATTTGCAATGGTCGCTTTGTCACTTCCAGCCTCAAGCTGTTGGTTTATTTCTGTTGTTTTTTTGTTTTGTTCTTTTTGGCTAGTAGATGTTATGAATGGCCAGTAACTTAAAAATTTAGTAGCCAAATTGGCTGGTGAGTGAAAAAGTTAATTTCAATCCCTGATTATATTATATTTAGGGCTGGACGATTTTTCCGATTTTATCGATTAATTCGAATTTAATGTTTCACCACAATTTTATTTTTTAGAAATCGAGGAATCACGCACGTGATTAACCGCACTTGGAATAGAATTTTCTTTAACTAGTGGGATAATAAAGAAAAGTTACTTGAATTATGTTGTAGTTACATTTTCAAGCTGACTAGTTAAAAATCATAAAAATCGAGAATCAGTCAAACGTTCTGAAAAATTTGAGATTTAATTTTTTTTGCCAAATCGCCCAGCCCTATATATATATATATATATATGGTATTATATATAAAAAATTAAAGTTTTTATCTTTCAACAAGTTCTCTTTTCATTTTACCAGTTGAGTTAATCAAGGCTGCAAAAGCTAGGCAACGTCTCCAAGATGCTTCAAGGAACCTACCTGAAAAGCTACCTGAAAAACTGTACACAAGTGCACAAGACAAAAGCTGTTTTAAACGCAAAGGATGGTCAGATCAAATGTTGATTTAATTTAGTTAATAGAAGTTAATTGATAAAGAAAATCTATTCATGACATTATTTTTGAAAGTATCCTCACAGCATTTTTACACAAGTGCCTAAAACTTTTAACAGTACTGTAGCTTTGTTCTGTTTCTTCATGTCATTCCAGACAGACTGGATGATGATGAGATCAGATCTGTGTGGAGCACTGGCTGCTGTCAAACAAAAATCTCACTGGATTATTACAATTATTGGCAAAATGAATGCCACCACTGTATGTAAGTGTGTGTGTGTGTGTATGTATGTATGCATATATATATATATATATATATATATATATACATACATACAGTAATATACTGGATATACTGTATTTAGGATTGATAATCACTGCACTGCACTATTATGTGTAATGGCATTGTTCAATTATAAACATTCCTAACCTTTTGTCAAAACACTGTCAATCGTCACTCCACGCTACATGGTTTTTACTGATCCATGCTCTATGGTATGTAATAACCTGCTGATTTGAGGTACACAGACACAGCAAGTGGACCTATGAGAAGGATGTCGTGTCTTGTGTGCTCTCAGCGGTGGATTGATTAGCAGGGCCGGCCCTGTTTGTCAAGGTAATGAGGTGAAGGTGAGGGGACACCCAGGGAGTGCGCTCCACCACCTCAGGGGACCCAGGAGGGGCTCCAGCCCCACCTGCGACTGATTAGCTGCCAAGCCCAAAGAAAACATGTGCTGATGAGGATGGGGGGCTGGGCCACCCTGCCCTCCTCCACCAACGTCGCTCTATGGAGAAATGTGGGGGCCCGAGCAAAGTCAAAGAACAAACAGAGCAAAACAGTTCCTAAACACATCCTTAATACAAGGCTGTTAATTGACTTAGTGGCAGTTGGACGACATGCTAGCCCTGTACTGAAATAAAAAAAAAAAAGGCAAACAATTGAAATATTGAGAAAATTTACTATAAAGTTGTCCAAATGAAGTTCTTAGCAATGCATATTAGTAATAAAAAAAATAAGTTTTGATGTACAGTATTTACGGTAGGAAATGTACAAAATATCTTCATTGAACATGATCTTTACTTAATATCCTAATGATTTTTGGCATAATAGAAAAATCAATCGTTTTTACCCATACAATGTATTTTTGGCTGTTGCTACAAATATACCTGCGCTACTTAAGACTGGTTTTGTGGTCCAGGGTCACATTTCATTAAGTAATGTTAATTTTCCAAGCTACTTTACCTAAGCTTCCAAAATCTGCTTCTTTTTTTTTTTTACTTTCAAATGTACTGATAACCACCATAATAATACAAGTGGTAAAACAGAAAGCAAAATCAGAGATAAATTGCCCATCCATTAAACACAGCCAATGCTTCTACAAAAATGGTGCACAGAATCACATAAATTACAGAAAATGCAACACAAAACAACCTAATCTATGGTACATTACTGATAATAAAAAAATAAGAAGATACAAAGGACTTCTGGTGAATTATATGTATAGTTTTTAATTGCAAAAAAACAACAACAACATAATTCTGACAGTATTTTACAGTAAAATAACATAATGCAATGTTAAACTATTTACTTTTTTTTTTTTTTTTAAATGTAACCTACAGTTAACCAATTTTTGTAGCATTAATACTGTTTTTTTTTTTTTGGAAATATGTCAAACATTTTTTACTGTGTATCTTTTACCTTAGACAGCTAACTTTTGCACTGTTTATGCAAATGCAAAGCAAACAGCAGATTCAGATTCAAAGCTTGGTGTTAGCATGTTGCTAAGCTAACAATGTGCTACTCCAGTAGCACTCTGTGCACAAATATTGCACAAAAAATAGGTTTATAAAATGTATTTATAATCTAAAAATGTATCAGTTTGTGTGGCTTTTTCATTATTGTTCTTTTTTTCACTGAACTTGCAGTGCACTCTTGGATGCATGTTTTGGAATACAAGAAAGCATCAGTTCTTTAGTGAATAGCCTAAACATTTTACTCTGTGTACACAGAATTTGGTTTAATGTTGCGAATCAGGCAGCTCACTCCATTTTGGAACAGAGCTGCTTTCCAGTTGAGACGCAGGATTTGGTGGAGGAGAAAACGCATGTTCTCTCACACACTGACAGACAGCTATACAGACAGCTTAATTGTCTCAGTAGTGTCTCCTCTTGACCTCGGGTAAATCAGGTCTAAGAAAGCTAGCCCTGAAGAAGAATGTTCACATGCTCTCTGTCACTCAATAACTGCAGTATGAGTCATAAATCTGAGTTTAGCAGCAGTTCACAGTGAATCATTACCTGTCCACTGAGCGGCCCGCATTAATGGCTGACTCTTTCTCGCTCTCATATCTTACACCTTCCCACTCGGATTCCAGATAGATGTTTACTAGGCAAATACACATTCTGCTCTATTAGTCTGGCTGAAAGCATTAATGAAACTTAAACATCCCTGATAAGATTCCTGCAGATGTAATCACACTGTGTACCCAATCAATACATACTATGCTAATGGATTACACACAGTGTTTCATTAGCATGCTCAATGTCATTAGGACTCCTATACTGAGAGGTGATTACTGGAAACAAGATTACTTAATCGCTTATTGTTAAGTGAAAATTGGAAAGCTAATAATTGCACCTTGAAGGAATGTTGCAGTTTCAAAACAAATTAAGCTGTATCCACATCATTTGTGGCATAATGGATTATTACAGAAAATAATGTGAACTTGTCCCTTACTTAAAAAAAAAAAAAAAAAAGTAGAGATACTACATACAGTACCCTGGTGACCAAAATTTGGAATAAATAAGATGTTTTAATGTTTTACAAAAAAGACGCTTATGCTAACCAAAGGTGTATTTATTTGATAAAAAAACAGAAGAAAAAAAACAGTAATATTGTTAAATATTATTACTATTTCAAAAGAAACGTTTTCTATTTGAATGTATTTTCTAAATGTAATTTATTGCTGCGATCAAAGCTGAATAGTCAGAAATTATTCTAATATGCTGCTCAAGAAACATTTTTTTATAAATATATGTAAATAGATTAAATTGTAACAATATTTAGCAATAATTAGTCAATATTAGTTACAGTTTTTTTATTGCTTTGGCGCAATTTTCACAAGCGATTGGTACATTTTCAAAACTCTTAGTACTTATATCACAACAGATCATCAGAAGTGCAGTTTTTTCAAACATTTCGGCATATTTTCAGTTGTGTTAGTACAATACACATAATCACAAAATATCATTTTCACTACACAAAATAAGTGTTTCATCTATATAAATGTTTCATTCACAGTAACTGCCTTTCATAACGCGCTTACTATCAAACTTTTTATTTGCATGACTTCTCATTCAGTTTAATACATTTGTCTATTATGTAATCTAACTCATCTTAATGGTTAATCAGTGAATCATTTGGTGCATCTATAGACATAGATTCAATAGTTTCTATAGAATGTGATTGCAATTTAGGGATAACCAAATGCAATGAATTATTTTTATACTAAAAGTGATTTGTCTATGATGATAACCATTATTTTGTAAGTGTGTGTGTGTGTGTTTTTCAGGTAAACCCTATTTTATGGGGACAAAATGTCCCCACAAAGATGGCAATATCTGAAATCATTGTGGGGTTTTTTTGGGTCCAATGACAATTTTTTTTTTTTTTTTTTTTTTTCCGTAAGGGTAGGGTTAATGTAGGGGGAGGCAGTATAAAACCCATTACTCCTGTGGAATGTACCCACAAGGATAGGAAAACCTGATATTTTTTGACATTGTGGGGGATCGGCCTGCTGTCCCCATGAGGGGAAAAAAATATTAAAAATAGTAAATTATGTTTATCTGAAAGTGTAACAATGCAAACAGGTTTTCTGTAAGTGTAGGTTTAGAGTTAGTGGGTAGAAAATATTGTTTGGTCAGTATAAAAATAATAGGAGTCTATGGAAAGTCCCCACAATTCACAGAAACAAACGTGTGTGTGTGTGTGTGTGTGTGTGTGTGTGTGTGTGTGTGTGTGTGTGTGTGTGTGTGTGTGTGTGCTTACTGTAACCATATTTTGGGGACAAATTGGTAGAAGTAAGCAAAACTTGACAAAATCACCTAAAACCTCGCTTTGAGGACGTCCTCATTTGTAAAACCATGTGTTTTGCTATTTGTGAACGTACAGCAGGAAACAAGGGAGAGGAACTGATCAGATTGATCAGAGATGTATCAGAAGAAGGAAGACAGATGGTATCAAATACAGCATTTTACATTACATTATGCCATGTGATACTGTATATAGAAGCATTACCATGGTAAAGACTGCATATTACTACAACTCACTCTTCATCTGAAAAATTCAGCTAGAATATAGATTCAGTTATATGGCACAGTGAGGACATTTACTGCATTGACAGTAAACTCTGTTCTAGCACAACACCTTATGGCCATGTCATATCTTCATCACACCTTTTGATAAACTTTTACAAAACATTATGGATTTTATGAGAGATATGCAAGTTAGGTAATGTAAGTGTATTTTCTAGCATGACAGTTATTGCCTGTAATACTGTAATTATTTCAGAAACAAAGGTGATTTGAAACATGTATCTTGCATTGTTTGCTCTTGAATGAACTGATTGTTAAAAGTACTAACTTGAAAGAAAATCTTACTGTTGTGTTTTGCTGATTAAACCAAATGTTCTCAATACATATCACAATGATCTTGCGTTCTGAAACAATAATTATGTGGAATGAAAATATGTGCAACTACAATGAAATCATGAGATCAGGTTTTGAAAGAATGACTAGTGGTGTTACAAGTATGATCAGTTTAAAGTTTTGTACTAAGTGTTTTGAAAATGTACACTTTGCACCAAACCAATTAAAAAAAAAAACTGTAATAATAATAATAATAATATAAGTTTAATAAATAAATATTTAGAGCATCTTCTCAATATATTCATACTATTTAAATAATATCTGTCTATCTATCTATCTATCTATCTATCTATCTATTTTAATTTCTTATGGCATAAAGACATTGGTTTACCGAAGTATGATTTGACTCATGTTAATCGGAATGAATGAATGAATGAATGAATGAGAAAGACCATTTTACAGCTTATGTTTTTAGGAAAATAGCTGTAAACATTCAACATTATGCCACAATACTGTAAACAGACTTTAAAAATCCTTTAATTACATTTACTTCTAGATGTAGTTATTATAGCCTGAAAACATTTGATTGCATGCAACCTACAAAATAAATCCACGTAGAGCTCCATGTTGTATTACTGGAGTACTATTTGAAAGACTCTTACTTGTAGGAATTTCATTCCCATCTGAAGCTTCATAATCCATGCTCTAGAAATAATAATAAGTGCACAAAGAATCCTTAGGCCCGATACACGAGAAGGCGTGTTATTCTGGCTGATGGCCACCGGCCACCATTTCAGCTCTTTCTAAAGACTCATTCAATGGTGATTTGAAAATTAACTTTCGAACAGATGCACTAATTCCATTTGTACTCTGGAATGCCCGGGCACTATGTAACCCAAGCCCGGCCGGAGCTGGGATAGAGCCAGGGTAAAAGGTTACGCTCCAACTGCTGGAGACTAGAGTGTGCTCTATCTTCCTGTTAATCAATATGGCTGGGGGAATAATGGACATAATCAGTGAAAGCGATTCTGCTTTTCATCTGCCCGCTTTTGCCACAAGCCTCAGAGGGCACACCTGTTCCTAAATCCCTGCGAGTTTCCCTAAAGAAAGAAGTAAAATAATTATCACCATATCGGAGCTCAAAGAGCAGAAAAACAAACCGGCGCAACAGGTTTCAGGTTTGTGATGTCCCATAATGTCATCGCAGCTTTGTAATGGAAATCATTAAACAGTTGTAGCAGAGGAAACAGCTATATACATATTAAATTTAGGTACATGTAATTATTCCTGATGGACGCATTGGCCTTTTAAGGCACCGAACAATAGTTCAAAGAGATCACACATAAAATCTGTTTAAAAAACTCTATTGAACATGAAAGTATTTGTGAAGGAGCTCTTTAATAGTTTTTTTTACACTCTCTAATTTTACTATTACATTGCGTTTCCTTTAAGACGGCCTGTGATAATGAGTTGGGGGAAGGGGTTGCTTGTCCGCTGCCACTGTTTAACAAACTGCTTTGCTTGTTCTTGAGTTTGCAGTAATTACTCCTCTGCAGGAGCTCCGCGCATCCACACCTCCATTAAAACATCAACTCCCCGCTCCACCAGCGGGACAACCCCCCACCGGGCCCTATCATTCACAAATTAACCCCAATACATAGGGGGGCCGATGAGATGGACTCTTGCTGTATTTTTTTTTTCTTCTTTTTATATATATATATATATATATATATATATATATATATATATATATGCAGAGTTTCATAAAATAATAGGCTGAAATAATGAGGCTCAGACAGTAAACATTTGCTGGTGAAATTGCAGCTGGACCCAAAGCCACAAACTGTTGAATGTTAATTTAAATATGGATTGTTAACAAGCAGTGTGGCATCCTGTAACCTACATAAAACCATTTTAAAAAGTTGTTTATGAATACTGTACATGCAGTTTTATGGCCACAATGTTTATATGTACTTTTATTTCAGTAAAAAGCTAAAAAAAAAAGTTTGAAAATGTATATTTTAAATTTTGAGCAGTCAAATCATCTGAAATTACACTTTATGCATTGATATAAATTTGTATCAAAATCTCACTGTTCAATAAACAGTTCATCTTGATGTCCTGCAAATAAATAAATAAATAAATTGTGACCATTTTACGTTACAAATAATGCATCTTTTGAAATTATTTTCTGTGGTAGTCAACATATTGCCACAAAAACAATTTGAACAAATTGCATAAAAAATACAAAATTAGTAAATTCTATTGAATAGAAAATAATAATAATAATAATAATAATAATAATAATAATAATAATAATAATAGCTGTTTGTTGGATATCCTTGTGAAATAAGTTTTGCATCCACTTTCTCCACAATAAAACACATCTATAGACATTTCTAACATAGACGGCTACTAAGCAAAGACATCAGATAACATGAAACGATACATTAGAGATTCAATACAAAGGCTAATTTTGTTTATTAAATTTGTTTCGTGTGTGATCTGCCTCCTTCAGGCACAAACTTGTATCTTTGATCTAATTTGCGTTCCCTTTCAAAAACAACTTTCTGCAATTGTACACCTTGAGGAAACGTGATTGACACGTCTCGGCGACCCGCCCTCGTCGCTTTGTGATTGGCGGTCGGCGCACGGGGGGCGTGTCCGCTCGGCTGACTTTTATACTCGGTGCGTCCTACTCCAAGGCATTGATTTGTATGAGAAAGGCTCTCGTGAACAGCACGAATGTAGAAAACGCGTTTACACCGGGAGTTTTTTTTTTTTTTGTTAGCAGAGAAGTTTGGAGAATTGAAACGCGGCTTTATTTTGGAACAAATCGCTGGAGCTGGAACAAGGAGAGGGAATACGAGACGCTTGCATTTATTCCCTCAGCCATTTTGCCTGCGCCCGGCCGAGGGCTATTTATTCTCGGTATGCAACTCAACCGCGACTCCGTGCCAAACAAGTGAAGCGGAGATGGGTCTGCTCTTCAAGATCTGAACTGAACTGTTTCCAGCGCCGCGTTGCTTGCGTTGACAGGGGTGGGGGGAAAACAGAATGGAGTACTACCTGTTGGGGATTTACCTGTTCCTCGCGCTTGCCCTGCTGCCCCGGTCGAGCGGCACCACGGCCAAGGAGATCACCTGTCAGGAGATAGCCGTTCCTCTGTGCAAGGGCATCGGATACAACTACACCTACATGCCCAACCAGTTCAACCACGACACGCAGGATGAAGCCGGCTTGGAGGTGCACCAGTTCTGGCCTCTGGTGGAGATCCAGTGCTCCCCGGATCTCAAGTTCTTCCTGTGCAGCATGTACACCCCCATATGCCTGGAGGACTACAAGAAACCCCTGCCGCCGTGCCGGAGCGTATGCGAGCGAGCCAAGGCAGGCTGCGCCCCGCTCATGCGGCAGTACGGCTTCCCTTGGCCGGACCGCATGAGGTGCGATTTGCTGCCCGTGCAGGGAGCTCCAGACACGCTGTGCATGGACTACAACCGAACCGACTCCACCACGGTGTCGCCGGTGCTGTCCAAACCCACCAATTACCCCGGCAAAGCCTTTAATCCGCACAAAAAGAAAAGCGGGCGAGCGGGTGTCGGACCCAAAGCCAGCAAGCCCTGCGAGCCGGGCTGCCAGTGTCGTTCGCCGATGGTGGCGGTGAACAGCGACCGACACCCGCTGTACAACCGCGTCAAGACAGGTCAGATCCCGAACTGCGCCATGCCGTGTCACAACCCGTACTTCACCCAGGACGAGCGGACTTTCACGGCCTTCTGGATCGGACTCTGGTCGGTGTTGTGCTTCATATCCACCTTCGCCACCGTCGCTACCTTCCTCATCGACATGGAGCGGTTTAAATACCCAGAGCGCCCGATTATTTTCCTCTCGGCGTGTTATATGTTCGTGTCGATCGGCTACATTGTGCGATTGATCGCTGGGCACGAAAAAGTGGCATGCAACCGGGAGTATGACGTGGAGCACATTCACTACGAGACCACCGGCCCCGCGCTGTGCACGGTTGTGTTTTTGCTGATCTACTTCTTTGGGATGGCCAGCTCGATATGGTGGGTCATCCTCTCGCTCACCTGGTTCCTCGCGGCGGGCATGAAGTGGGGCAATGAGGCCATCGCGGGCTACTCTCAGTACTTCCACCTGGCCGCCTGGCTCATCCCGTCCATGAAGTCCATCGCCGTGCTCGCGCTGAGCTCGGTGGACGGCGACCCGGTCGCTGGGATCTGCTACGTGGGCAACCAGAACTTGGACAACCTACGGGGCTTTGTGTTGGCGCCGCTAGTGATCTACCTGTTCATCGGCACCATGTTTCTTTTGGCTGGATTTGTGTCGCTGTTCAGAATCCGAAGTGTCATTAAGCAAGGTGGCACCAAAACGGACAAACTCGAGAAGCTGATGATCCGGATCGGGATCTTCACGGTGCTCTACACGGTTCCCGCCACCATCATCGTGGCGTGTTACTTCTACGAGCAGCACAACAGACAGAGTTGGGAGATCACTCATAACTGTTCGTGTTTATTGGAGCGGGAGATCAAGAGGCCGGACTATGCCGTCTTCATGCTCAAATACTTCATGTGCCTTCTGGTGGGCATCACCTCTGGAGTTTGGACCTGGTCCGGTAAGACCCTGGAGTCCTGGAGGAGTTTCTGCACGCGCTGCTGCTGGGCCAGCAAGGGCTCCGGTGGCTCCATGTACAGTGACGTGAGCACGGGATTAACGTGGAGGTCCGGTACCGCCAGCTCGGTGTCCTGCCCCAAGCAGATGCCTTTGTCCCAGGTCTGAAACCAGAAAGCCCTCTTAATTGTCGGGGGGTCTCTTAGTCTTTCAGTCGTTTGCATACAAATAAACTTGTTGATGGTTTCTATTAGCGAACGAACTGGTTGAAACAATGCGGCCATGCAGAAACAATTGTTGCGCTAATTCCATTCTATCGGTATGGAAATGCCACCAGTCTTTCTTAAGGAGAATTCGGGCATTACATTGTGTTCCTAGTGGAGTAACACATATCCCCAACTTGCAGCATTTCGTGTCATTTACTTTTACACGTTGTTGGAAGACGAGTCTGAACAATCAAAGATGGGTTGAATAAGCCTTAATGTTTTAGTGCCCTATTATTGTTATTGTTATTATATACGGGTTGTTGTTGTTTTTTTAAATTGCGAAATGTATTTATACAAACTTGTAAATGGTGTACAAAAGATGATTTATAAAATTATTGTAAATTTGTACATAATGTAGATGCCACATGAAAAGCAAATACGACTTTTATTTTGATAATAAAAACTTTTTGAGGAATCTGAATTTCTCCAAGTGCTGCTTTCATGCTGAGGAAGCTTCTGGTAACGTGTGCTCCGCGTCGGCTCTTTGTGGTCATCCCCATTGAAGATGCTTTGCAAAGATGCTTTTGTGGGTTCAGTTGAGAGAAACTCTTTTAGCTATCTGAGGCCTAATTAGAGACAAGGGCCTTGTGTTGGAGAATCTCCATAAATGTTGAACCCTTCACGTGCTTGCTACTTAATTTACTAAAAGAGGGCTGGGGAATGGGGTTTAAATGCAGGAAACGGGTCCTTTTCATCTGGGGAAACTTTGATCTTTCTTTTAAAGTCTAGAATAAAGGTGCCATGTAGATAGAACCTTTAGACTGATGCGCCAAGTTTTTTAATGTCTAATTTGAGACCGTTGTCCTTTGATCGACGTTATAGAAATTTTTTGAAGCTTGGGGCCCCAGCCATGTTTTGTTAGAGAAAACCTGTGACAGTTTGATTTTTTTTTTAACACTATCAAAACGTCCTTTTTGAATTTCAGCTGTATTAATAGTAGTTACACTCACAGAGACGGTGAATGAAAACCTACATGTGGTCCCTTACGTAATCCACAGAGCCTTTTTGTGAAACTCCAATGGACATTCTTAGACAAAGAATGACACTCAATTTTTTGCAAAATGGTTAGTTTTATATCATATTACACGTCAATTATTTTTTGTAATCTAACTTGGAATGTCTTGTTGCAGTATTTCTGTGTGTTTTTAGCAAATGTAAAACGAAATGATCTGCGTACAACTAAGCTAAATCAGTCAGCTCGTTTCATATTTAGCCAAAGGACACCATAGTGCTTGTGTGTGCTTTCTCTGATTGATAGATTCTGGCACAGTAGCTTAATTTAAACATTTAAGAAGGATCATTTATTTTTAAATGGGTTGTCACACTTTTCCATTTCTGTTAGCACTTAAAAATATCTTGCAGTGGTATTTCCATCTATACCTTTACACACATATAGCTTTTTGGTTGATGTTACTTTGAAAGCGAAGGTAAGAAAAAATGGAAACCAGTGTCTTTCATTAAAATAAATAAATAAATAAAAAATGTTATTTGAAAAAGACAATTTTTAAAAGTAATTTAAATTTCAGAGTACATTTCTATTAAACTTATGACAACAATAACTGCTCATTTTGCTGTACTATGTCTCCACCTAGCGGTCAATGTAAAGAACATCAATTAGTTCAATTAGTTGGTAGTAGTTATAAAGTAGGCCTAGCTACAGATATGTAAATTTCTACACATCCGAGAGCAATAGCAATCTCAATCAGATACTTTTGAATAAGAAAGTGTGGAAGTGTTTGCTAAAATTGTTTCCAGTTTTACAAATAAACTTTTGTTGCAGGAAGCTTGTGCTTTCTTTAGAAATTAAATCTTGTGTAGCCTAGATCAAATCTTTCCATTATTACAATGTAAATGTGCTATTGACAGAACATTTAAATTGCAGCAAGCCGTAAATGCCATAAAGGCCAGCCATAAGAAAATGTTTAAAAAAAGTTTAAAGCATAAATAATATTTAGAATATTTCGTCCTTTCATCCATTTATGAGCCTTTTTTGCTGATGTGAGCTTATTATGAATAGCCTTAAGCCATGAGAATTTAAATCTATGGTAGACGTATAGGCCTAGTATTTGTTATTCAATTCGCTTCAAAGACATTATAAACGACATATTTGTCTACGAGAAGTTGTGTTTTCTCAAGAAAGTGCTGGCGCTCAAAAAGCAAAATCATTAGCAATCCAATTTCAGGACGTTTTATCCCTTATTAGAAAAAAAAATACAATTAAAATTATCTGACATGCAAATTAAATTTCTATAAAATTAATCAACAGTAGCACCACAGAGTAATCGCAAATTACTGTGATTTGCCTTTACTCAACAGTGCTGAGAAAAGTAACAGACACCAGGTAACACGCTGTCCACGCGCCTCCTTGAGCAGCGATCTGGATAAGTCACACCTGAATAATAAGTCTGAAATTCTTAGCGATTTAATTATAATATACACCGAGGAGTTAAAATAACATATTTATAAAGTATTTAACCGAGTGTTACCTGACCAATTAAAGACAACTTCCGGGGCGCGAGATTTTACGACCCCCGCCACAATGCAATTTACCATTTCAATAAAAATTCATGGAAGCCAGAGGAGTGCAGTATCAACTCCTGCCAGCAGAGAGCGCTGAGTCTCAGTGAGAGCAGTAATAGTGAAAGCTACATGGGTGACAGACAGGTACGTTTCCAGGCGGTTCCTTGCTTTCAAAACATCTCATAATTTAATATTAGATCTCACCATGAATATGTCACATCACGAACAAACTGACTGTGCAGTGTTCAAATACAACTTTATTTTTTTTTTTATTTCTTTTAAAAACACATTGTGCACTAAAATTCATTACTGTCATGACGATAAACATTTTAAAAAATCACAAGCGCCGTCTAATTTTACAGCCATTAGAGGGCAATTCTCACACCCCAAAAGAATTGGCATGATAATTGGCAAACTGTAACTTTGTTGTAATCTTTATAAACATCTTTAGCCTTCCTGGTTGGTAATGATATGCAGTACAACGCAGGAAAAGGTAAAATACATTTTAGAATGTTTAGAGTTACAGTGAAGTTTTAGTATTACAGTAGGCATACGGATGCATCCAAACAGTGTCTTTATATAAACGTATTGAAGATACATTCCCTGAGTCTCCCGAGGAAATGTCAAAGACACTTAGTAAAAATAACGTAAATACAAATGTATAGGACACTGATGTACAAACAGCTGCAGTAGTGAAGAATTGTCCATCTTCAGACTTGAGTTGTGTGCATGTCTGTCCACTGGAGGGCATGATTTGTCAGTTTTTAATAGGATGTTACATATGTTACTCTTTGGTAGGCTTTCCCAGCCCTGTTTCTCATCAGCACATTAATAGAGACTCCAAGTAATATGTTACTCTGTTGTCACATAAGCTCACGTGTGTCGGGTCCAGTTATGAAATGAAATGAAATTTAAGTGAAACTGAATGCATTGCATTTTGAGATACAGGAGTTCATGCAGTAGGTAATAGTCACCAGTTTAAAGATATGTAATATGTGAAATATCACTAATATTTCTCTGCCATTTTTAAGGAGGAGTATGATTTGGTCAGTTCCAAAGAGTCACTGACTTGCAAACCATTGACACCAGCTAGCAGCAAAACAAAAGACAAAAACTTTAATGAGACACATGACTGACGTTGTGAGGACAGGAGGGCTGCAGTCTAGGTGACTGTCCAAAGCTAACATGTCTAATCGTTTGCATGTTGCGGCTCGCTTCTAAGAGTCTGAAAGGCGCGCATCGTCTTGCTCTCATGTTACACCAGATTACGGAGCTCTATTTCAAGTGTCCAAACCAAACCCCAGCGGGTGCTTGAAACATTGTTACAAGCTACCTCCATAAATACAAAAGCAGCCTGGGCAGTAATTGCTTTATAATGGAGTGCTGTTGACTGACAGTCATCAGTTCCTGAGATTTTGCAGGCTAGAGGATTTTGGAGGACCCTTAAAAAACCTTCTTACCCTCAAGGTTGTTCTTGTTTGGTGGCCGCCCCTGTTGAAGCAGAAAGTATGTCAGTCTTAGATTAACCTCGAAGACCCTGGGTGGCTGCAACAGACCTGTTTTTAGAAAGGCCTTCGGTATCCCTTGTTTGTCGCAGGGGCAAGGCAGGTCAAGGCCCGTCTGGCTTTTGAAAGAAAGACAGAATGCGCTAACACAGACATGAGAGGCAGGTGGATGGAGGTGGGTGTAGC
Organism: Tor tambroides; assembly: GCA_021397915.2. Taxonomy (NCBI): domain Eukaryota; kingdom Metazoa; phylum Chordata; class Actinopteri; order Cypriniformes; family Cyprinidae; genus Tor; species Tor tambroides. Next base: position 38,033 of record JAFVLL020031879.1, read on the forward strand.
TGATCCAAGGGTTGGCATGTATCCATGATGTTGACATCTAATAATACCTCTCATTTCACCTTGTTTCTCCAAGCAAGTCACTCTGTTCCAATCAAGTCTCGATCAACTTACAGTGCTTCAGAATTAAAGCTTCTTAGTCATCTAGAGAGACAGTCAAACCCATTCCGACCTCTTCTCTTCTCCGTCTCCATTGCAAGTTGGTACGTCCTCACCGGTGGTCATTTCTACCAGAGTATATTGCCCTAATCTTCTGGTACACACCGCTGTTGCTCCCGAGACATCAGTTGCACCTTGAGCAGCAAGTTTGTCCCTTCGTGGGAGTGGTGGAGGCTTGAGACGACTGCGTTTGCTAACTCGCGTGGATCTAGGAATCGCCGAAGGCTCACTGGGGTACGGTGCCACTTCACTGCCCTCTCTTACCATCCCCTCTTCTTGGGTGGGCTGGTAGCTACTGCTATTATCATTGTTGCTGGAACCAGGCATTCCAGCAATTGTAGGCATTCCTCCAAGAGGTGAGGGCGGTGGAGGGTCATTGTCCAAAAGAACGGAAGCAGCTTCATCGCCACTTGAGTTTCTGTTTCCTCTTTTGCGGAACCCTCCCGGTCCCATCACATCTTGAGACGGCTGGATGCTGGTGTCCACACCTTGATTCCCGTTTCCTGACAGGTAGTACTGTTCCTCTGCATACATCTTCTCTACTAGCATCTTTCCTTTGGTTTTTTGCCTCATGGAGCGCTTGACGGCACAGATCAGGTCGCACGTGTTTAGCAGCAAGGACAAAGCGACTGCCCCCAACATGAAGTTCAGCATGATGGTTTTCTCAGTGGGTCTAGAGATGTAGCAATCCACCATTGTTGTGCAAGGTGGCTGCTGACACATGAACCGTTTGGGGATGTGGAAGCCAAACAAGTAATAATGTGCAGCTCCAAATCCAGCTTCTACAAGTATCCGAAGCAACAGATGCAAGATGTAGGCTCCTGTGAAGTACTGCACCCGCCCCTTCTCAGCCTCCACGACGGTCTTACAAAGAGATGCCTTCCTGAATGATTCTTGATGGATCTTATAGATGGAGTCTGCTTTTATGGACTCAGCAGCTCCGCTGTTAGCAGGTAGACCAGAACTCACTTTGTGGATCACATAGATCACAAACATCACATAGGGAAGGCACAGGGTGGTGAGCTGCACCAGCCAGAATCGGAAAAGGGAAAGAGGGGCAAACATGTCGTAGCACACATTGGCACAACCGGGCTGAATGGTGTTACACACAAAGTGTTCCTGCTCATCCTGGTAAAGGGGATAACCAGCAAACAGCAAGACCAGGATCCTTAGGAATATCACCAGGACAAGCCATGCTTTCCCTAAGGAGCAAAAACACACAGTTCTTTGTCACTTTGACTTATCATTTATAATGTTCCAATTTATAATTGGTCTGGAAATTGACAATGTTGAGTTAATTGAATAAACTAGACAAGTACTCTTTTGACAAATGGAACTTCAGTATTGCTTTAATGACAACACATACGATATGCCCCAATGTTGAGTATCTGTAGCAGAACATTGGTAGGATCATATCAGTTTTAGACTTAATATTCAGTGGATATTGTCCTCGATGTTATGATTTTTTGTATTATTTATAAAATGTATATATAAAATGTAATTTTAATGATCTCACGGCAATTCGTACGTATTTTACGAGGTGGCTAATTCGTACAAATTTGTACGAATGACCACCCCTAAACCTACCCCTCACAGAAATCATATAAAATTGTACAAGTGAGGTCGTACGAATTAGCCACCTCGTAAAATATGTACAGATTGGTCGTGAGATAGTATTGGCAAATCATCCTGGATTCTAATTTTTTATATTATGCATTACCTGTGAAAACTGGTAGATGACGTATAGGTGGATGATGTTTGTTCACATACAGTATACAATGACACAGTGGCCCTCCAAAAATATTTGGACAGTTCAAAATGTACTGATTTTTAGTGGATGAATTCCAGTGTATTTGCAGAGTATCCAGGTGAAGTTAGTACGTTTACTATCAACATCCATTAGCAAGTGTCCAAATACTTTTCACCTAAATTTTTCGACAATATATCTATTATTTTATTATTTAAAATCTAACAGACATTTATGTGAAGGTTTTCCATGTACAAATGTGCTATTTTTAAAAGAAATGTTTTGAAAATCTAATACAATGACGTTTAGACATTGAAGGTGTGCACTTAGGTGCACAAATACTTGAATACCTGGAGCCGCTGTATGAATGCATATCAAAATAATAAAAGCACACACATACCTACTAGGGTGATGTTGTGGTTCAGTGTTATGAAGATAATTTCAGATGCAGTCTGTTTAGCCATGCTAGCAGATTTAGGCCTCCAAATCCAGGATATCCCACTGGTCAACTCACAGCCCACTTGCTTCCACACAAGAAAAGGATTTCACAGTCTGTATTAAACTCAGTCCAAGCGGGCATTAAAAATAAGCCCCATTTACAAGCACTCAAATTCCCGGTCAGGTCCTACACACCAGGTCGGGTGAAATCCGCAACAGCACGACTCACGCGTATCCACCAACTTGGCTTCCCATCTTACCTCTGCCTCTGTCCTGACGACAACTGTTCCCAGACAACAGAAGACGGGAGATGTGAGCCTCCATTGTGAGGCTATTCTTACCCACCAAAGGCATGTCGGCACGCAGACCTTGCTGTGATATTTGGGCTCTGTTTGTCCTTACAGGAGAATAACTAGCTGGATCAGGCATCAAGTAACCGTATTAAATTCTCATGTATGATGGAAAGCATTTCAATGACAGTTCAAGACACATGAGGTCTTGAGTGGCAGAATCCTTAAGAAAGAGATTTTGTGTTGACGTGAATTTCATTTATTTGAACCTTTTAGGATACTGAGGACTTTTGCGTACCTGTATCCAAATGTTTTGTTGGTGTTGAGGTCACGCAGCAAGTTAATTTATCTTTTGATATGGATTCTACAAGGACTTGGTTCTAATATTATTACATTATTTAAAAGAATCCCCTCTTTAGCTCTGTCCTTGAGGTGTTTGGCATGACCGAATGCCATGGGATCAGAGTAGACCATAGTGGAATCTCTAGAAGCTTTTAGCCCTGTCTAAATGACCTCTGAATGAGGGACATCTGGACAGAGGGTTTGAAAGACTTGCGTTCTAATGAATGGAGACTTATGGGTACGCAAACTATATTGTCAGCTGCTTGGGGAGTGAACACGCAGGCCTACTGTAAAACTTTTTTGACACATATAGTGAGAGGGAATTTGTTGTGGTGGACCTAAATTAAGTCTGTAAATTAGAGAATTATTTAGCAATCACTTTATAAGTAAGAACCTTGATGTATTCATTAACAAGAAATATTTGCAAAAATAAAGGCTACTTTGTGTCAGACACTCTGCTTAAATATTATTATTAATCTGTCTTGCAAAGTCAAGTAGGGAAATTAGTTCTGTTTTTGGAACGTGTTTATGAGATTGATTACACTAGGAGTACAGCAAATTGCATCCTGTTTTTTAAAGCGAGTAGGCGAACAACAGTTTAATTTTATGCCTGCATTGAAGAGACAATGCAAATCAGCATTTGCAAGTCTAACTATATTTGTTCTTTTCAACACACAAATACATTTCTCACATTTGTGGTGTCTCAGATGATTTATTACAGTCTAAAATATTTCAATAATTGTATCTTTTTTGCCTCTGTATCTCTGTAATTGGATTAGCAGGCTGGCTCTGCTAGATGAAGACATATTCTCTAAGGTAACTAGCAGCGGCGTAGTTCACCAGGGACACATTTAGAGGTGCAAATCCAAAGACTTAGAATGGAAACGCATGGACCATATGCTCTAGGTTCAGAATGATGTACTCTTATAGTTGATGGTCTATTTTTGGACATGTCATTTAACTATTTCATAAAATGAGGTGCAGTGCAACTTGCCTGTATTTTTTGGGTCAAGTAAAATGCATCAAACCTTTCTTTCAAGCTCTGACATTCCATATCTTCAAGCAACAGTCAGTTAGATTTTACATTATTTATGGAATAATAATAATAATAATAAAATCTTCTGTGTTAGTTAAATTGACCCACAGTGGTTTCAAAGCAATTTGCTAAAAATTGACACTATGAAAATCACTTAAGTTGTTAAAACCACCTTTGAAGCTTTTCAGAGACTGAAAAGTATAAAACATGTAATAGAAATGTAATAATTCACAGCTATTTTATTGGGTTATTTCTATTGTGTTAGAGGTCAGTTTGACCCACATATTCTCATTTTCAAAATTAGCTGCACAAACTTGGTGCTTTCTTTAATAATACTTATGAGGAGACTTTAGAAGTCCAGTGTGCAATTGTTTTTCTCTATCAGTGGTTTCTATTTGAAATAGGTCTGAAAATTACAGTGAATTCTGTCCTTTAAACTACATCGACCAACACTGTTTTCCACTGCAGTTTGCCAAAAATCAATACTTTGAAAAACACTAGTCAATTAAAAAGCAGAAAACCTTTACTGTAACTTGTGAAACACTAACATATGAAACACATAATAACTGCTGAAATGTAAAACTCAAAGTTTACTCAAAATTGAGGCTCATTTTCTGAATCACCCCAGGAAAGTTGACTGTTTCTAGACTTCATCTGGTTTTTTTTTTTTTTTTTTTGTTTTTTTCTTGGTTATTGTTTGGGTTTTGCTTGAACTAGTTTTGAACAAAACATGACAAACATAATCCTACAACATTAAAAACACATCAGATCAGTTTTTATTGCAACTTTTAAAAGTTTATTCTTGTGGTGGTTTCTAAACATTGCTTCTGAACTGGGAGCATCAGTTAAAATCATAGTTCGAGAACAAAAAAAAAACTGCATGCGACCATTGTAGCCTCCAGCTCCTGGGCGGACGGCCGCAGGCGACTGGGTTCACTTAGTTAAACAGAAAGTAGAATCAACTAAGATCATACATAGGAGATAGGATTCAGCCTTTGGCACACACTGAAAACATACTGAAGAAGGGTTTGACCTTTGGAACAGAAACAAATGACAACAACAATGTATTATTCATAATAACAGGCATACAACCAGTGACCAAACATAAAATTAAAAAGTCACGACTACAGCAGTCTTCTTTCTTTTTTCACAGGAAACCACTTATAGTATAAATGTTCTGAAATATTTGAGTTCGTAATTTCCTAGAAATTGCAATGAAAATGAGAAAGATTACAGAGAAACAGACAGAAAGAGTAAGAGAGAGGTATTAAGTAAGAAACAAAGACTCTATGCAGAGGTAGAGTTCAGTGCACACGGCTAAATCTCGCCACTCGCCTGCCTACTGTCTCCTATCATTAGGACTCGAGTTTATAACAGAGTCTTCAGATCCAACGCTGGGCCGCATCCTCACATGCTCACAGAAAATAAATAGAATAATACAATCTTCAAATGCTTCAAATCAGTCTTTCGATTCGTGATTCCGTTTGCCTCCCCAAAGACAATTTTCTTGAACGTTTTCCCTGATTTCAAACAGTTTCCAACACTCTTAAAATGTGCAAAGGGAGTCTAAAGCGCCACCATTTGCAAAGAACAGACCTTCCTTGAGAAGAACTTTGGTCAATCTTCCTTTATCTTCAGGAAACGAACCAAAACAAACATATGGGTTTCATTGCCTTAGTTACACGTTTTGTCTAGTATCATGTCTCTGACAAACAAATAATCTAAACATGAGGACTTTGTTCGGCAAGGGGTTCTTCCGTAACCTGTCAAGAACATTTCTGGGTCATATTTCACCACAAAATTAAAAGAAATGAAATTAAAAAAAAAAAAAAAAATATCTATCTATCTATATATATATATATATATATATATATATATATATATATATATATATATATATATATATATATATATATATAATATGAAAAATAATTAAGCCCACATAATGACAATAAAATCGTATGGTCCTAAAATAGGCTTGATTTCCTTCATGCAATATCTTTTGATTTTGCAGGAAATATTTAACCTTGTTAAATATCCAGTCGGATATGTTAGCATCACATAGCCTACTTACTGTATTGTATACAAAAGAGACAAAGTGCACACTATATTTAGATTCAACTGTTTTTTAAGTAAAAATGTTAAGACTTTTTTGGGCATTGGAGATAACATACTTAAAAAAAAAAAAAGATTAGAAGTAATGTAAGAATAAACACATACTGCTTGAAAATAATTGCAATTTTGATGTCATCTGTAGCAAGTACTAAGGAAATTAGCTTTTTTTAAAATGCTGCTAAAATGAAAAAGAAAAAAAAAGCTATTGCAGAATTACATTCATGTCACTTTTGTTATGCAGACAAAAAGGTTTAACTCAACTGGAAATTCAATTTAGGACAGAAGATTACGACTAAAAAAAATAATAATAAAAAAAAAAAAAACCCTCAATGACAGCACTTAGAAACTCTTTCGGGTTCCAGAAGATTCACTTATTCCTGATATAACAACTGACATATTTATATTTTTCAAATTTTTATCCATAATCATCCAGAATTCAGGAATTAACAAAAGTAAATACTGGTCACATATAAATGTCTGAAGATCATAATTAAATTTCTTTAAGCTTGTTTAAGTACTGTATGTACAATATACAAAAGCTATTTTTGGAAGTTCTAATTCTCAAGGAGTTTCTGAATGAAGTCTCATGAATGAAAATGTCTCAGTCTCTCTCAACAGATAATCTTGATTCATTATCATACATACCATGGCATAATTCAACATTTGCTTATCATTTGAATTGGGAAGAACTGATTTTACAGCTAATTTTGCTGTCTAAAAACATACTTTGCCATCTTAATGAGAAGGGAAGATAAAATGGTTGATTTCATATTCTACATCTACGGCCATTTTCCCGCTAAACGCAGGCACTGCAGGTGATGGCAGTGGATACAGCAGGAATTCCTCTTCTTCGCCAATTCAATTCAGTCTCTGGTTTGACGCATCATAATTGAGAAATAAAACACTGCAATCCGTCCAAACATTTGTATCGCAGTGGCACCTTCAATAACATGTATTTTGACTTCAAAACACCAATTTTAACTCAATGTTATCTGAAAGTTCTCCTTCAAATATCGGCTCCAATCTTTCCAGCAGGTATTGTACAGAATAGAGCACAGTGTATTGCTTTGAGAATTGGAAATGAGCGACACAGCATGTGTATATCTGGCGGTTATAAAAAAAAAAAAAAAATGGTCATTGATGATGGAATGTCATTGTTGGCTCAGCAGAAGAAAAACCTTTGATTTCAGTATAAAAACTTCCAATTTCAGTCCATTTCGACATTGTACATTTTCAACTGAAACAAATTCTTTCAAGGCATTCTATTAAAAGGAAAGTCCCAGGAACTTCATATGGAAACCCTCCACACCACTTTCCTTTTGAAAATACAAAGGCAGCTTCCTTTACTCTTATATAATAAGACTAAATGGTGCAAACTGTCTTTATCGAGTATTACAAATTGAAGAAGGAAAAAAAAAATCAGACTAAACAAAGAGGTCCAAATTGTATATTTTCCCATTAATTTGCATTGTTAGACTCATTTTAGATCAATAAACCGTCATTAAGAATGTTTAAATTTAAAATAAACCTTAATGAGATAAAATGTTAAATAACAGTATGTAAGAACAGTGGTAATTTTATAGTTTGATCAGCTCACAGCCATTTGGAGTGAAACACTTTAAGCAATGGAAGAATATCTAGGGAATATCTTAAGAAGTGGTTGATTTTGGCTCTTGATCTTGAGCATCCAGGTGGAATTTTTCTAACCATACAAGATCAAAAAAACAGTACGAATACTTCCTCACCTAGAATGGCAAACATGTATGACACAGAGCTGTTGGAATGCTGTTCCAGTCATTGGGCGTCTTTCTCCCTCATTTATATTCACGTCCTCCAGTTTTTCTGAACTGCAGTAGCAGTGTCCTCCTCTCTCTCCTAAGCCACAGGTTGGAAAGTGATCTTTGTGTGGGTGTCTTGTATATACAGCAGTCGTACGACCAACAAGTACACTCTTTGAACAAAAACCTCTGGCTCAAGAGTCTTGTGGAGGTATTAAGCACGTATGTGTCCTCTTAGAGAACGCTTCTTCTGACAGTCTCTTTCTCTTTTGTGAAAGTCCCCAACGTCCACCGTTATTAGGATATGATGGCTGGTGACCATCTGACCACTGTCAGGTTATCTGCACTCACTGAGCGCTTCTTGGCTGCTTTTCTCAAGTCTTTATATTTGTCGTCGCAAAGCCTGGAGATTGCCTGCGAGAAACAGTGAGAAACATTTTAATACTCTATAATTTACAACTTATCATATTAAATAAATCACATACATACATATAAATATATATGTATATATATGTGTGTGTGTGTGTGTATATATATATATATATATATATATATATATATAAAATTTTAGAAATGTAAAAGATTCTACAGCTTTTATACATTTCTTGACTTTTTCAGGCCCAGCATGTTAAGGTGTTCCCCATGGTTCAGGTTTAGCTAATACTCTTTTTGTGACACCTTCAATTTTATTGAATGCGAATCTAGATAATTATTTAGCTACGCAATGACATTGTTAACTTGTATAAGTCAGCAGAAAATGAGTTACAAGTTAATAATATAATTTAATAATAATAAGAAGAAGAAGAAGAAGAAGAAGAAAGAAGAAGAATGTAGAAAAAGAAAAGGGCCAAGAACAGAACAATGGGGAACACCTTAACATGTTGGGCCTGAAAAAGTCAAGAAATTTATAAAAGCTGTAGAATCTTTTACATTTAAAAAAAAAATATATATATATATATAAATAAATAATTGAAGGTGTCACAAAAAGAGTACTGGCTAAACCTGTACTTTCTGATGCAAGAACCAAATCAAATTTCTATGTACCACCACCTCCAAGAACAAGTGGGAAAAAGTTTCATTCTTCAGACAAGATACAACTTGTGTCCATTATTTTGAGATGACAGATGACTGTGTGTGTGTGTGTGGGAGCGTATAAAGAGGACCAATGCAAGATGGAAGCAGGTGGGTTGGTCCTCATGAAATCACTGGATCACAAACCACTGATTGATTGAGCTGTCCACCCACAGACCACTGACTCTAGATGGGCTGGTGGGCTATTACACCACCAAAGGCAACTGTGCGCACGCACACACACACACACACATATACACACACACACACAAACACAAACACAACTGAACTAACCAACGTCATTATAAGCCTGGTCTTGTCAGGGCTGTAACTGGGCAGCATTGAGGCTGAATGCTGGCAGAAGACACACATGGGGATTCAGGCTAGGTAATTACTCAGCCCTGCTGGTACTGAACCAATGGACCAATTACAACATGTCATGATATTCCTTCTTAGTGAGAGCTGTGCCAAAGCAAGCTTTCAAGTTTTACTGGCATAACTTTATAACTTGCTGGGACAATGCTAAAAGATTCAGTATTACAGTCCGCCAAGATATTGGACTTTTCATGAAAACCTAGAAACCACAGCACACTGGGATATGAATGAGATCTTGAGTGACAATCTGAGATAAATATCTTGCGCTATATAATGTGTACTAATGATCTAGAGTAGTATCGACCACTCACCTCAAGTTTCTGGGCCTTGTCTCTGCTGAGAGGCTCAAGGGGAAAGCTGAGGTTGTTCGCCTCAGAGAGTGAACGCAAGTCAAAATAGTACTTGGCGTAGACGCTCGATGGAACGTTAATATTGAACTGCAGCAGCTCCAGAAACTGTCGCTCCAACTCATTCCTGGTGGGAGAGAGAAAGCAAAGATAATCTGTTTTGCGCATGTTCCTTTTGACATTTGTCAGTGGGTGGAAATAAGAGAAAAGTAAATCTTGACAGTTTAGCTATTCAAGGAAATTCTGTTTTAGCATATTTCAATGAAAATCAATGTCTTTTCTTTTTAAAACTACAATCCTGACAAGAAAACCAAACAACAAGCCCTGATTATCTCTCCATATTAAAAATCTTCCTTTATTCATCCCCAAATTTCTTACCACCAATGAAACTCCTCAAAGTTCAAAATAAACAATCTATTGTCACCCCTTCCTTCCAACCGCATAATTATTCCAATGTATGCAGAAACCGACCAGCTAAATACAACCAACAGTGAAGCCTCTGACAACAAAAAGGCAACAAACACCCACAAACCCACACTCTATGGTCCTCCATGCTGTTCGCGGTGTGCTTTGAGGACAACATGACTGCCTCCTTCACTGAATCTTTAGTCAGGACGGCCTTTAAAATAACTGTGCTCAACAGGAGCTGAAACATGCTGAAAGTGTCAAGTATCACTCTTTATATTTGTCAGCTCAATTTCTTGGTAGCTTGCCTTCAGGGATATTATATATTTTACCTTAAGCTCTCTAGGATGTAGTTTCCGAATAATGTCATAAAAATATCATAAATACCAGTTCTACAGATGCTTAGAACCTTAGAAAAGCCACCAAAGCTATGTTTCCATCCACAGTTGCGAATTGAACTTGTATGAAAAATTGGAATATTACATAAAACATTAGCGAGTAAAGCGCCGTTTTCATTGCTTCCTGGGAAACTGGTGCAAATTATCAATAACAAAAATGGAAGTTGTTGAAACTGAAAGCCGCTGTAGCTCTTTTTTCCTAAATATTAAATCACTTGCACCTCAGGGCATTATCATCTTGAATTCAGAGGCGCAAAAGACACACTTACATGTCTTCCACAGTGATGTCTTTGAGGATCTGGCAGTAGTCAACATTCCATACAGCCTGATCATCCCACACTTTTGACGCCAACAGGATGGCACCCAAAACAATCCTCTTCCAGTTAGCAGGACAAATGTCAATCTCTGCGTATGTTAATAATCTCTCCAGATACACCTGACAGAGAGAAAGAAAGAAAGTGCATTAATTTTAAGTTGAACATAAATGAGACTAATATCGATATAAAGCATCTTGTCAATCAAGTCAACTTATTAGAAACTAATGTTTGTTTTTAGATTGTGGTGACTGACCCTTGCATTTCTGTTTTTGGAGCAAGGTTACTGCAGCGTCACTGCAAATACACGATTACTGCAAGACTGACACGCAGGTCAGAGGGCAAGAATGCCGAAAGACAAACAAACACACATGCTCAGCCAACCAACAAAAACACCTGATGCCTCACTGGTAACAAACTGCAAACCGAACACCATTCCGTTTTAACAGCACTAATAGAAAAAGTGATTTTTGCACGTATACCATGAATCATTTCAAAAAAACATTTGAGTGCAAAGTAAACAAAGATTTTCAGAATTTTAGTCAGGTTTCAGGGCCCGTCATAGAACAGAGACTGCATTTAGAATTACAAATTACTTGCTTCCGGTATATGACCAAGACTGCATTTCACTCCAGTTTTACTAAATCTTGCTGATTTTGACACTCTAGATCATGACATACTCTTACATTGATTGGAAAATTGCATTGCATTGCCTTAAGCTGGTTTAGAATTGACCATTGCCAATTTGTTTGTTTAAACATGGAGCTAGCAAATCCAACACTGGAAAGTATGGGGTGCCTCAAGGATCTGTGTTAGGCCCCTTGCTGTTTTCAATGTACATGCTGCCCCTTGGAAATATAAACAAACATTTGGATTAGGTGAGTCTGGTTCTCTATAAGGTTTTCCTCCAACACTTCACCAGCTTGACACGGTCACCTGTGACTGCTCATTGGGTTTCATTAAGATTAAATGTAAATTTCCTGTTCATAAGGAGCCAAACAACATTGTAATATTGCAACATGCATTTTCTGTAAAGCTGTTTTGAAACCAACTATATTGCGAAAATTGCTATACAAATGCACGTGAAAGCACTGATCTGATTATACTTAAGATGATCATTCAGTACTATGGAACTGTAAATATTTCGGTAGACCGATTCCCTCATTAAATGATTTTGCCACTAATCTTAGAGATAGGAAGCTCTGAAATGTTACTGTATTTCATGATTTTTGAAAAAGGCAGAAATACACACTAAAATTCACTCTGTACCATTGACTCCTAAATCACACAGATACATTATTTCTCTAAACCTTTAGGCATTTCAAATTTATACCATATAGATGAGAGAAAGGTACATTCTGATACAACTGCTTCCTGAGGCGCTCATAAATTCTCCATGTCTGTTTAAAGGTTCTCTGTGTTATGAGACTGTACAAGGTTGACACGTACTGTTCAACACCACATGAATCATTTCTGTTTCATCCACTTAAAAATCTGCTGAAAAAAATAGCACACCTCTTTTTAACATGCCACATGATTCAAGGTATTCTTCCTGTCTGTTAGACAAGTAACATGTCAAAGGTTATTGCTATGACAATAATATTTCTTTCTATACTTCTAAAGGGAATTTATAAACATTACTTACTGAGTGTTTGAATTATAAGTCTGTGCTCTGTTGACGTGGTGTATGACAGTATGCTGTAGCCACGGGCGTCTTTAGCATTCATAAACTGCTGATGGATGTAGGCGAACAAAGAAGCCCTTATGAAATGAAAAACGCATGATGTATGGAACGCAAAAAAGACGTAGAAGCACTAAGCAGCACAATCACATACACACTCAATAGGGAACTACAGTGTCAAATAATATTAGTTTTCCCACCACGGGAAAGAAATCTAATAAGAGCGCAAGAAATCGCACATTTAATTGATTCCACTGCATGGGGGGGCTCCGGCTCACCCATGGGCAGCTGTGCATTAAATATGTGCTTATGAGAGTATGTTTGTGAGCTAATCTCCTCTACGCTGTTCAAGATGAACTAGTGTCAGCAAATCGGCAAATTACACACCTACAATTTATAAATCAACAACCTACAAAACACTCCAGGGACAACGGTCAGTGCCTTTACAGAAAACACTAAGCTGGGTAGAGCTATGAAAACATAATTCGGTTTTTATTCATTTGAGTCATAAACATTTTAAGAGAGCAAATTAAGCAGTGTTTTCTGCAGTGTTATTTAAGTATTAATTATATACTATCATAGTATTTCTTAAAATTCTATGTATAATGTGTATTTTATATTTATTTCAGAATTATTTCAAGCAATAAAATGATTTAACAATAAAAACACTGTTTTGTTGTCATAATACACAGGGATACATATTACCCCATGTATCCCAAACTAAAAAGTCAATTTGTCTGTCCACATTTAATGCAAAACCAGACCAATGAGATTTATATTTCGGGAAACAATTTTTGAAAAGATAAATTGATTATTTGGCATCTAAGTGGGAATGTTTTGATAGTATATTTTTCAGTCTTCCATTAAGTTCCCTGTGTGCAGTGACTCCAGCACCAGCAACAGTCAAACAGATTTTACAAGCATCTCTGCACCTGTTGCCCCCTACAGGTCAAGAAACACACACAATCTGTCTATTTGAGAAGTCTCAGTTTACAAATAACAACACAGATCCCAATCTTGAACAAAATATCTACGCTAAAGCTGCACTCAAAACAGTAATTTTTATTTTTTTTTGTGTGTCATACTTTTGACTATAAGTATCAAGTCTGGTCCACTTTGCAGTTTCTGGCCAAGAACCATCTAGAACAAGACTGATTGATATTTAAAGTAATTTTCCACTTTAGCGTTTTATGTGATATTAGGTATTGGTACATCTGAAATCATTGGTACTTCCCATAATAATTATAGTGCAACAGTTTATGAGAATATACATCAGATGTTCAGCGAATAGTCCATTGGAACTATCTGAGGTATGGACTACATTTCCACTGAATCCTCAGTATAGATCAAAACCCTATTACACACACACACACACACACACACACACACACACACACACACACACACACACACACACACACACACACACACACACACTCACTCTCTTTCCCTTAAGCCCGTTTCAAGCATTCACACTCCCTTGTATGTCTACAACTTGTTTAATGACACCTCATGAAGGTATTTGGTTGGAGAAGTGAGAAGGGATGAGACTTCAAAAGAAGGATTTCATCACAGAGGAGGAACAGTTACACTCTGACAGCTGCTGGGCTTATCGCCCACTAATAAAGCAATAAAATATGACAACCATTTCCACCTGAGTGATGGTAAATCTGCTTTACTGATGGTAAACCCTGTTTTAACTTGTGCTACCAGCCAGCGTTCTACCCGCCAATCCAAAAAGACACGGATGAACTTTCATTGGTCCGCCATTAAGTCACATGACCTTTCACTCACCAGAGTAACTATGGCACACTCAGCTGTGAGCTGGGCGGCACTGAAAAGCGTACGGACGAATCTGTAGATCTGTTTCTGTTCTGGGTCGTGCTTGTCATAGTCTGACGGCACCTCCGATTTCTGTGGAAAGAGGACATTTTAGGACATTGTTCAGGATGTAATTACACATCTTATAAATGAGCTGCAGAAATGAAACACTTACTGAAAGTGGATGAAGTTTTTCATCAAAAATGTCTAACAGCATTCGCCCGTCCACATTTCTGAAAGGAAAAGAGTGAACTGAAGTTAGATTGGGGAAGACTGATACTTATCCTACGCTGAATTCATATAAAGAATTAAAGAACCAGGAAAGTGTGTGGTGATAAATTTTCAGTGTTGCCAAAACCTTGTCTAAAAGGTATATTTCAACAGCTCTGATGCCTTGGAGTTTAAAGGTTATAAGGGTTTATATGGTATTACAGGCTTAAAAGAAAGACACAAAGCCAGAGACAGAGAAAAAGATGGATATAAAAGTATGGTTGGTAGAAAGGTAGGTGGATAGAACACCTTATCTGCTGAGAGAATTGAAAAACCTACCTGTTCTTTATGTGGTAGTATATTGCGAGGGCAACGCTGCAAACAAGAAATAGCAGAAAGAAGCTGATACAATGTAGCAGTCAAAATGATGAAGCAACATTAAATTCAAGCTGAAGAAGTTGTATATAGCGTTCTCTTTTGTATTGCGTTGTCCTTGCTAACTGCACAATGTGCATGTAAAAGAATATGCTGTTCTTTTTTTATGAATCTGCAGATCATTGAATTATATGGAATCAAAAACATAGTGCCTTGCGAAAGTATTCATACCCCTTCATTTTCTTCACGTTTTGTTATGTTGCTGCCTTAAGTTAAACTGCTTTAAATTACTTTTTTTTCCACATCAATCTACACTCCACACACCATAATGGCAAAGCAAAAACAGAACTGTCAACTTCATGAATTTATTAAAACAAAAAAACTGAAATAAGTACATTGCATAAGTATTCAAACCCTTAACTCAGTGCTTAGCTGAAACACCTTTACAGCTTCAAGTCTTTTGGTGTATGATGCGACAAGCTTTGCACATCAGCATTTGGCAATTATCTGCCATTCTTCTCCTCACCTCTTCACCTCTCAAGCTCTGTCAGGTTGGATGGGGGCAGATGCACATTTTCAGGTTTCTCCAGAAATATTTGATTGCATTTAAGCCCAGGCTGTGGCTGTGGCCACTCAAGGACATTCACAGAGTGATCATGGAGCTCAACTAGAGTGGCCATCAGGTTCAAAGCCCTTCTCCATCAATTGTTCAGTTTGGCCAGGAGGCCAGCTCTAGGAAGAATCTTGGTTGTTCCAAACGTCTTCCATTATGGATAATGTAGGCTATATGCTTCTGTGAACCTTCAATGCAGCTGAATTTGTATGTGGTATGTGGCTTGATGCAGTCCTGTCTTTGAGCTCTACAGAGTGTTTGTTTTTGTTTTTTTTTAACCTCAGCTCTTGGTTTTTGCTCTGATATGCATTTTCAGCTGTTAGACGTGTGTGCCTTTCCAAATAATACCCATTCAGTTGAATTTGCCACAGGTCAGTGTGTAGTAACATCTACAAGCAATATGAAAGCGCTTGAGCTAAATTTCAACTTCAACCAGATAAGGGTATGAATACTTATGCAATGGAATCATTTAAGTTTTTGATTTTTAATAAATTTGCTAAGATGTTAAAAACCTGTTTTTTGCTTTGCCATTATGGTGTATGGAGTGTAGATTGATGTGGGAAAAAAAAAATAAAGCAGTTTAACAAAAGGCAGCAACTTACAACATATATAAAAAAAAAATGAAGGGGTATGAATACTTTTGCAAGGCAGTGAAGGCACTGTACAAGAGTAAACAGGCACAGTGTCATTCACAAAACTATTCCTGAATAAATTAACACAGAATTTAATGCCACATGGGGCCTTTTTTTTTTATTTTATTTTTTTTACAAAGAACAGATTTCTTTGCAAATCCATATCCAGTACCATATCAGTTATTGCAATTTTTTCTGGTTAATTTTGTATATACATTGGCCATTACTGGATATGTGATTATGCATGCTTATTTTTTTACTTTAAAATGACTTTTGCTGTCATCTAACATCTTTAAAAACATTACATAGCATACTGTACATTATAATGTTGTGACATCTAATCACTGGTTTTAAATTTTATTTTGAGATATATATAAGTTTTGTTACTATTATTATTACAAACCTAAATCCATAAAGTGTCATAATGAATGTGATAAGTGGAACTGATTGATGAATTATTCAGGATCAAAAACAGGAGTCACTGGTTTGAATCATGGACCGAATGCTTTAGACAACTCACTTCCAGACTGAATCCGTTCACGTGATTGTACAAGTGCTTATTATTTATCAATGTTACAATCTAACAAGCTTTTAGGCTCAATTTCCCAAGGCTCCAGTCATGCTTTTGAAACCCCAGTTCTCTTTCCACACCCACATTTAGATATCATCATAAACCAGTCATACACATTTTAATCAGTTAACGCTGAGGGGTCGAGTACCATTTAATGGTGTATTTAAGGTTGGGTTGGCTGACGGTGCTGTCGTCCAGAAAGATCGTCGAACAGGAGCTGTACTTGCGTCTCATTGGACCAGATGAATGTTGCTGAAAGACAAGGACACACAGAGTGCAAACTAGAGCATCAGTTATTCTTAAACACACACACACACACACACACACACACACACACACACACACAAACACACACTTTCAGCAAACAGTCTGAAAATTAGGCCACCTGCAACCCCAGAGAAGCCATTATCATCTCATTTATACCTGAGTGATTCTCACATAATGTGTGTGTGCGCACATTCGTGTGGGTTAGAATCCCAATCCATTATGATATAAACACAGTAATGTATTATCCAAGATTTCAAACTGATAAGCAACATTAATAATGCAAATAAATCATTACAATGTCAAAACAGACACAATATCACAGTTTAAGGAAAATAAACAGAGCAATGAGCAAATATTTACCTTTGACTCCGCAATGTGTGTTAACTTGCAAAGTAATAGAAGACATTAAAATAGGAACAAAACATAAGCTATTCATTGCAAATGGAGTATGAATAGCAGGCGGTAATGAGATGAAGAAAATCAAGCCATGCATATTAAAGAAAAAGTTCACCCAAAATGAAAATTTGCTGAAAATGTACCTACTCTCAGGTAGGGCTGGGCGATAAATCGATTTTATCGATTAACTCGAATGTGTAGTTAATGTCGACTTGTTTGAATGAAAATCGGTTTTTCTAAAAAAAAAAAAAAAAATGACGTACTACGGAACTCCTTAAAGGGAATAAATACGAGATGGGAGATAAATATATATTTCAATACTTTCTTTCGCAGTTTTATCATTAGGTAATCATACTGTATAAAATTGCGGGCATCAGGGAGCCGCTATTATGCCTGGCATTGAAACTGCTTTTGAATGCACGATGGCTTTTTAGTTTCACTTTGGAGATTCGCGATCGCACGTACTCTGTTTATACTACAGAGCGGCAGTATTACCACACATTGTACAGAATTAGATGTTTGTCATGGTGCTCAGGATCTGCAAATCATTTGTCATCGTCCTCAGTCATCTCTCCTTACTCTGTTTATGTGGTAAGTGAAATTTTATGTACTGTAATGCAGTGTTTCCCATACATTGATTTATTTGTGGTGGCCTGCCACAATATCAAAACGACCGCCACAAATAGATTTTTTTTTTTTTTCAAAAAGCTTTGACTTCGTTGAATAAACAAGCACTGCACGTTTCAAAATCGAAACACGGTGCGGGTGTCTTTATATCACTGCATTTCTGAAGGAACCCGACTGTCTTCAGAAAATTTTGGATGTCATTTTCATTTCATCTTGCATATAATGTCTGATAAAGCAGTATTTGTGAGCAGAGCGCTAATTTGTGTACAGCGTTACCGGGGAAACCGCTATCTCTCCGAGCTCTAAAAGCGCCTCCTGCTGGCAGAGAATGAATTTGCATATATGCCGCCACAAATAGAGTCCAAGTCTGTGGGAAACACTGGTAATGTAACAGGCAACCGTTAGCAATCGTTATTTGTTTTCAGTGCCTTTCTGAATACGGATTCAGGCCAAAGGGCATCACATAATTTTATGTCTTATGTTACGTTACATTTTATGTCATGTTACGTCATTTTATGTTACATTTTTCACTGTCTTTTTGGCTTGTTGTTTCTGATTGCACTTTAACCCCAAGGGGGGAATCCAGATCAAATCCCAGAGGGAAAATCAAAACAAAATAAAGTTAGAACTTGTTTTGAACAATTTCTTTGTCATCTGCAGATTGATTTTAAGTAGGGGGGAAAAAAAATCGATTTAAATCGTAAATCGGATTTTTTGTGAAAAAATCGGGGATTTTTTTTTTAGGCCATATCGCCCAGCCCTACTCTCAGGCCATCCAAGATATAGATGAGTTTGTTTCTTCATCTGAACACTTGCTCACCAATGGATCTTCTGCAGTGAATGGGTGCCGTCAGAATCAGAGTCCAAACAGCTGATAAAAACTTCACAATAATCCATATGACTCCAGTGCATAAAAACACTTCCTCCAGGGAAAAAGTCCATCCTCCGTTGTGCTCTCACATTAAATCCACCGACATATTTGTTTAGAACTGTTTTTGCTTGTAAACTCTGCTTGATCTGTGCTTATATCTCTCCTGACTCAGACAAGACGGCTTTCAATGGAAAAAGCAATATTATGGATAGAAGACTCTATATTATGGATATTTTAGCCAGAAGCAACAGTTTGAAATCAAAAATGTTTTAATGATGGATTTGTTTCTTAAAAACATGCAACTTTTCACTTTACAAGTCATTTATTGATGGACTGGAGGTGTGTGGATTATTGTGATGTTTTTATAAACTCTCATTTTCACTGCAGAGGATCCATTGATAAGCAAGTAATGTAATGCTACATTTCTCCAAATACATTCCGATGAGGAAACAAACTCATCTACGTCTTGGATGGCCTGAGGGTACATTTTCAGCAAGCTGTCATTTTTGGGTGAACTATTTCTTTAAAAACATTTATGTAGAATGAACAAGAGTAGAACAGAGAAGCAATGCTGTTAATGATGCAGCACAAGCTCAAGAGACTCATGCAATACTGGTTTCTGCATTCTCATGCGGTTGAGTGTGGGATTTGATTAGTACTGTGGGTGTTGTGACACGTGGGGAGATGTCTTCATCGCAAACACAAGCATTATGAGAAACAGAAAACACATCCACTGATGTCATGACTGCTGCTACTTACATGGTTGACGTACAGACTTTTCCGTTTTTCCCGAACTGTAAAGAGAAAGGCCTAATTAGTAACACTAGCACAGCAGTCGCTACAGTTAATTAGAGAGAGACAAAAAGGCAAAGGCCACAATTAAAGTGATGTCAGTAATATCAAGAGGGATGTTTCTAACAGTCTGAGGTCTTAAACTGTTGGACGGTAACAGTTTGGGGGGCAGAGAGATGAAAAAGAAAATGTGCTTTAATTAAACTTTCTCTAATGTTTCTCTCTCTCTCTCTCTCTCTCTCTATATATATATATATAAAATACTGCTTAGAGAGAGCTCTGACTATCAGCATGAAGTCTGGTCCAATTTGGGGGTTATTCTAGCCAAGAAAGACCTAATTAAACCCAAAGTATACTTCAGTTTTGTTGTAGACGCTTACTGATTTTGTACAGCCAAAGACATAGCGTTTCAAAGTGTACTCTTATTTTTTTTTTTCTCCATAAGTTATAAGCGATAAAAATATCTTCACAGGCATTTAAGCTAGAGTTGCATTATCTCTTAACTATGGAGCCATGCACATGATATGCGGACAAAAATTGTCTATTGTGGCCATGAATAAAGAATGTGTTCCCTCATTTTCTGTTATTTGTTAGCGTGTTTTAGTTCAATTGCAGCCATGAATTAAGAATTGATTCCTTCAACTCAATTAGTTCCCTCATTTTAATACATCATGACCATGTTGTGCTAACTTGTATCTTCATTTTAATGAAATCAGAATGAGGGAACAAATTTTTAATTTGTGGCCATAATTTAACTAAATCAGCACGCAACATGCAGCAGTTGCACAACGTATTAAACAGTGCTGGCAATGTTTGCCAAGGGTTTAGACTTTCAAATGATGTTTGCTCTGTCAAAGCTTCATAAACGTTTCTATTTATTTGCTACTGTTAGCCTCTGTAGAAAAAAGTTTAATACGCACATTGCTACTACGTAAACATACTGTAACATTCTCACAAAGCTTCTTTAAACACAAAAGTGTTCTTTTGAAACTGTTATGGTATTAACATTAGAACCATAAGCATATAAACTTACGCTCACAAATATTTATAGATTAACATCTGTCTCTTGAGGTTAAAGTGTCATGAAACCCTAAAACACATTTTTTTAACATATATGAACAGGTTGCACATCAGTGAAACAACAATAGCACTCACTATGTCTATTATTAAGGAAAAGTGATTATTTTTCATTTTTGGGAGCAATTGCGTTATTCCGGTACAAAAAGCAAATTTGAACCTGCGTCAATCTGAGTGGTGATTGGCTGCCGTGGCTAATGAGTACGTGTCCACGTCATCAGTTTTCTGAGCTATTCTCAGTATTATTCATGAGAAGGAACTCTGATGATTCATACACTGTGCTGTATTATGCAAGAGGTTGTATTACAGCAGAGAATTCAAATCTCATGAAAGAGCTTCTGCACTGTCAGTTTACCTCTGTAAACATGAACGTAACAATATTTAATATGTAACAACGTGCAACACGCATGAGAGCGCAGTTTAACAACACTCATTGGCTGACTTGATTGGCTGTTCAGAACAAGAAGAAAAAACAAAATAAGTGGTCAGTGAATCTGGTGTGAAAATTGTAAGCACTGCTTTGTATATCCGCAATCATAACCCTTTAGGTTTCTCTTTTTAAATGACGAATACTGCCTCCTGCTGGTATGGTGAGTTATTTCCTCTCACAGTCATAGAATAGGGTTAGGGAAATAGTTGTCTGTAGTATTTGTGGTTAGGGTTGGGTAGGTACTTTTAAAGGTGCAGACCAAATTACGTCAGTACTACAGAGTACCGATTCACATTAAATCAATTGGTGCCCAATTTCCTGAAAATCCATCTAGGCATGAGAGTAAAGGGGGCGCAGGCGCTTTAATTAGGTTGTGGGTCAATTTGACACACATTATTTTAGCACTCTTCATTAAACCCACTCTACAAAATAATCAAAGAATCCTATAAAATGCAGTAAACCTTGAAAATATTATTTATAGGGCCCTATGAAAACCATTTTATTTTTTCCCAAATTCCTTTTAATTTTTCTGGATTCTGTTTCTTGCCGTTTTAATTTTTCTAGACTCAAGACTTCTTTAAATTGTATTCATCAAAAAGCATGCCTAATTAATTGAAATTCGTGAAACTTACAATATTAAACAGCAAATTATTAAAAGTTTAACAAAAATTATACATTTTAAGGATCTATAAAAAATGTTTTATTTTTTTTCTCAAATTCAGTTTTATTTTTACCAAATTCTGTTTTCCATTAATTTTCGCAATTACATTTTAATGGTTTCATTAAATTAAATAATCAAAAGCATCTCTAATTAATTGATTTTACTTTTAAAAAAAATATATTGTATTTTTTTTTTTTGTTTATTTCTTTTTTTCCAGTGTATTTACATTTTTCTGCTAAATAAATTCTGGTAAATATTCCTTTCAAAATAATGTTTTAATATTTTTATTAGTAGTAGTAGTAGTACTTTCATTACATTAAGTAATATATTTCTGTCAGTTTCTTCAAGTTAAACTAAACTTTTATTTTGATGAGTGGCTGTGAAGACCTTTAGGTTTCTGTTTGTATATGATTTATGACGATAGTTTTACTCAAAAGAAACGGTAAAATACTCATGAAGTGACTCTCAGAGCAGTTCTAGAGATTATGTTCATGTGTTCATGTACTCGTATATTGAGGCGGGAGAGGCTGAAATCACTGCGAGCGTTACGCACGCTTCAGTATGCGTATAGTAAACAAAGCCGCGTCTGCGCCATTCATTCACACAAAGACACGCAAAACATGCAGGATTCATATTTAAATGGTCTTTTTGTGGCTTAATATTCACAGACACTAGTCCATATTGCGTTTTGATTTAGATGTACTGACCTACTTTTGATGCATTCATCCAAAATTTGGCAAATTCCGTGACATTCCGTGTTATACAGTAAATTCCGTTTTTATGACAGGATTCTGCGATTCCATCTGCGTTTTCCGCATCGGGGAAATCATAGGGCCCTATATTTATGACATTAGAATTATTTTGTCTAGTGTGTAAAATTGTTAAATAAATAAATGCATGCTGAAATTGAGAGTTTTTTTTTTTTTTTACTGAAATAAATGTTTTTGTTTTTGCACAGAGAGTTAGGTACCGGCACTGAATTTCAGTTTTCGGTTTTTCCAATTTCGTTTAAAATGTGAACGGCACCCAAACCTATTTGCGGTGTGTTCAAGCACAACTTTCTTCCTTGATGTCGTTTTGGTCTGCTGGTAGTTTGTTTAATTGCTTGAACGCAACAAAAGAGACCTCTGAGTCCTCTTACTCATAAGATAATTTCCACTAACACCCAACTGATTCACCTTACCATAATGACTAGACTGCATTTCATATTAAACTACCACTATTATATCTGTGGGCAGGGCCAGTTACTTTAACTGACAGACAACGTGTTAAAAGCCTGACCCAGAAAACAAACCGAGACTGCAGGTGAAAATGAAGAGGCGTTGTGTGTGTGGTCATGTGGGATAGCCTAGACATTTTATCAGAGTCCCTGGAGTCTGACGCCCCTGACGCACACAAACACAAATATTAAAGCTACTGTATGACTCACATATTAGCAGCCTGACTGTTTTTCTATTAATCTAAACTACAACAGTAGAGATCTACAGATGACAGCACAGCGTACAAGAATCTAAACAAACAGCTGCGCAGCCAGACAATTGGAACGGATTCACAGACACTGTCAACATGCATAACCTCTCAATGCCGCTAAATTGAGAGTAAATGTCTGAAAATACTGCTGTGATTTTATTTAATGATATTAATCTGTTGCCCCATTAAGCAGCTTCAATATAGTTAGCTACTTTTTGTTAGCTTTCAGCGTAGCTTGCTACAAAGCGTAGCTTCAGTGCCGTTAAATAGGAGAAGATTCCTGAACAAACAACAGCTTGCAGCATAAAAAAAAATCAAACTACAGACATGTTGAATCTATAAAGCTTCAGCACAACACAGCAGCAGACTAACAAACACGCAGAGACCAAACGTACCTTTCTTGTTGGGTAAAAGAACTGAAAAACAAGAAGGTTTCTAAATTAAATCTGAGCATGGATAACAAGGCTGGCATTTTCTTATCCTTGACTTTACAGTTCAGCCGCCACTAATTTTGTTTATATCACTGAATTTTCCCTTTATAATGTCACCAGAATCACGAGACGTCTGATAGACCAGAGTCACAAAACGTTGCGCGAACAATTCACTGAGAAACAAGGAGAATATCATAACATTAACCTGGGCAGAAATATCCCCCACTAAGAAGAGCTGAAAGTTAACAAAGCGTCATCACCCAGGGGTATCGTGTTAAATCAAACTATTTTTGCAAGTCTTCTCTGAGGAGGGAATGTTTGGTCTGACTAAGTCAGGGCCATCTGTGCGGTCGCCTCCTGATTCGTTTGGATCAGACTGAAGCAATCCTGACCGCGGTTTCGTTTTAATTAACGTTCCCTTCCAGCTTCCAGGCTTAAGGGGAGACCGTCCCACTCATCCTGTGAGTCAGAAGACATGGAGTCTCTCTCACCGTCTGTTTGAGACTTGCTGAGAAAGATGGTGCTGGCACGAGGGTGGTCCGAAGGATTGTACTCCATGTTGAGCTCTGAGGAGAGAGAAAGAGAAAGACGATTTACTATTAAAGACTGAGGCTTGGGTTACTATTCCAGTATTACTAGAACAACCCAAAAAATAATCATATATTTCTGACAGAATGATGGCAAACATCTAGTCTGGCGAGCCACAACACAGAGTGGTTGCAGCATACACA
>JAFVLL020031879.1:65000-73797 GCA_021397915.2 Tor tambroides
ATAAAAAAATAACAGCAGTTCCAATACTAAATATGTTGTTGTTATTTATAATAATAATAATAATAATAATAAACTGTTTTATTTTCATTTTTTTCTGAATTCATTTTTAATGGTTTAATTAAATTTCAATAACAAAAGGATGTCTAATCAACTGAATTATTTTAGTTGTTTGGGTTATTTTATTATTTAAGTAATATTAATCATATTTTATTAGTATATTACATATACTAATAAAACATCATACATATAATATTCTTATATTATTTTTCTTACAAAAACAACAACAACAATAATAATACTCATCATCATCATCATCATCATCATCATCATCATCATCATTCATTCATTCATTCCCCAGTTTTTTCCGATGAATTCCTTTTAATGTTTTAATGAAATTTTAATAAGGATATTTAATCAATTGAATTGTTTAACACAGATATTTGAGTTTAGTAATATTATTCATATTTATTAGTACATTACATATACTAATAAAACATCATGCATATATTAGTATTATTATATTTCTTTACAAAATAAAAACAAAAATAAAAAGCAAAAACAACAACGACATATTATTAATATTATTATTATTATTATGAAGTTATTATCATAAATGGTGGTAATCAAATGAATGACGCTTTAAATAATTTAAAAATGTAACCAAATGAAATGTGAACAATTCCTTTCATTTCTGGCGAATAAAGTTCTGCACAAACTATAAGGTTTACAGTTTATATTAAAATATGGATGAAAATTGTGTGATATTCCTCAAAATGATGATTTAATAAAATTTATAAAATAAAATTCAATTCTGTACAATTGTAACATATTTGTCAATTTCATCTGCGTTAAATTCAATATGGCATCTAACCTGATGAAGGTCAGGTGTGTTTACACAGGTCTCTGTGTGGTATTTTACATTGTATTAATGTTTAGTAAAAAAATACATTTAGGATATGATGGATCTGAGTCAATCACTCATAATATTTTTTTTTTTTAGTTGATACCGTTAAATATTTATGAATGAGGTCAGTGAATGAGGGCAGAAGCAGCAGCAGCTGTGGCCTGTCAGAGCTGAGCACAGGCTGGCATCCAGCCCTGCACTCGCTCTGCCTGCCATCAGCACCCACAGCTCTCAACATCCCCCTGCAGTGTGTGTGTTCACACTCAAGAAACAGCAGAGAAAAGCAAAGCCACATGAAGAGGATGGCCGATGGCCGCTCACTTACGCATGACAGTTTTTGTCAACATGGCCAGAACATTCTGCACATGTCCTTCTACTATGTGTCTCTAAGATGATTTGTTGCAGAATAAGACAGATGCTTTGGTTTTCTTGTACAAAGAGCTTCCTGCAACTCCAGACATTCTACCTGACTACGCTAACACAAGCACATGTTTATACATTTGCAGTAAGGGGTGATCAATATAAGCATGTCATAATAAATTGATTGCTAATTACATATTTGTATGATACCCACATTTTCATGAGAATGTGGTTCCAAAAAAAACAACAACAACAACAACAACAACAATAATAATTTATTGTTATTATCATTATTATTATTATTAGTTACATAAAATAAGAAATGCAAAACAACACTATATAATAATAATAATAATAATAATAATAATAATAATTAAAAAATAACAACAGCAGCAGCAGCAGTTCCAATACTAAATAAGTTATTTATTATTTTAGTAATATTATTCCTATTATTTTTTCTTAAACACAAAACATCATCATCATCATCAGTAGTAGTAGTAGTAGTAGTATACTTACATAAAATAGTAAATCCAAAACAACACTATTTAATAATAATAATAATAATAATAATAAAAATAAAATAGCAATATATAATATTACAAAAATAAAACAACAACAACAGTGCCAATACTAAATATGTTTTAGTAATATTATTCATATTATTTTTTCTTAAATAAAACATTATTATTATTATTATTATTATTATTAACAAAACAACAACAACAACAACAACAATAATAATAATAATAATAATAATGATAATAATAATAATAATGAATTGCAAGTGATTAAAGTAAATTAAAATGATCTAAATCAACCTAATCTATCTATCTATCTATCTATCTATCTATCTATCTATCTATCTCTCTCTCTCTCTCTCTCTCTCTCTCTCTCTCACACACACACACACACACACACACACACACACACACACACAAACGTTTTAGAGTTTTTCAAGCATTTACAAACTACTCCATGACAGATCACAGATTATTTATATTTTGGATGTTACCTGATATATTAGATGTTTAAGTATATACATTTATTTAAATGCACTTATAAATCAGACAGTATTTAACAGATATATAATATGAAAGTTAGAAATGCTCTTTTCTCATGCTTTTCTCATCCATGCAACAGGCCACTAAAAAAAAAAAAAAAAAAAAACCTCCCTTTTGTTTTAAACTTGCTATCTCAGAGTCTTGCCAACTTCATTCCTGTAACCCAGACGGATCGACAGCAGGATGGATGTTTTCTGTAAACCCCAGGATGGAAGGAACTGGGGTTTCATGGCTGATGTCAAGCTCCAGAGATTTCTGAATGAATTCAACAGCTCTGCAGAACAGGTATAAGGCAAATCTGTGGAGCACTGCTGTAGGGATTCACCTGCTCATACCCAGCATTCACTAATTCAGCCATTTTAGTAGAAAGAATGATAAAGCCCTATTAGAAATATATTTACACAATGTCTAATTATTTGATGAAAGATTCATTGCAAAGGTTATTGATCGTCCAACATCATGCAATCAAGACTGATGTAGTGTTCATTTCGTCAATGAAAACTATGACGAAAAATTTTCATTGACGAGCTTTTTTTTTTTTTTACTATATCAACATGCAATTTCATTGACGAAATAAGATGAGACTAAAATGTATTCAAAAGGATAAAAGCTTTACCAAAATCCTCTTTATTTTTGTCAAAAAGGAGACAAAATGTCATTGAGGACTGCTCTACATGCCTATACTACGCGAGCTTTCATGAGTGCGGTTGCCAGATATCAAAAGTTCAAATCCCTGAATCAGACCTTCGCTGTCATAAGGATACATTTTCTGCCCGGTCTTTTGCTTATTTTAAGCAATCTGGCAACCATGCGCACGCGCTCGCTCCTCATTACGGAAGCGCTGCAGACGATGATCTGAAAACACTGACAAACAAGCTGGAGTTTAGCGAACTAAATGAAAGTGTCACTCAGCCGGTCTGCGTTCTGCCATGAAATCTCCACTATATTGTTTGCGATTGTGGTTCCTGAATAAACGCACTTCCTCAACCGCTGTTGTTTTAATAGAGAAATAGGCTATTGTCATTTGGAATTAGTGGAATTACTTGGAATTTCAGTGTTATAATATTTTTCCTTTGTTTTAGCAGTTTTCATAATGTAGAGAGATTGCATAAGTCTTTGGTATTAATTTATATAATTAAAAAAAAACTATAATAAAGCAGTAGGCTGCACTAGATGAGGTAAAATACACCATGTATGAGTCCACATTCTATTGATTTGTGCTTACTGGTGAAATTCTCAAATGACAACAATAATTATAATTATAATTTTGAGCAAAAATAATGTTGATCAGTTTAACCATTGTAGGCCTACAGCATGACGAAAATTTGACTAAAACCTGACTAAAATGCTCATACATTTGATTGACTTAAACTTGACTAAACAAAAACAGGACAAGGTTGACTAAATATGATATCTAAAATGTATATTTGAGTAAAACTAAGACTAATTAAAAATGGCTGCCAAAATTAATATTGCTGTATGGTTAATTAATAATAATCTTATTGCTAAAATATCATGTTTTCTTTGACGAAAACTAGACTAAAATGTTGAGACTTTCAATTGACTAAAACTTGACTAAAACTAAATGGGACACGGTTGACTAAGACTAAAATGAAAATAGCTAACGAAATTAACACTAGACTGATAATTATGGCCTTATGACTGAATCCTTCCCAAAGTTGGTCATTCATGGCCAAAATGAGTTTAAAGGCCCTTTCACGGCAATTTGGGGCAGTCGTGGCCTAACGGATAGAGAGTCGGACTTGTAACCCGAAGGTCGCGGGTTTGAGGGGTTGTAGGGGTTCTCTTCCACTCTCAATACCACGAATGAGGTGAGAGCCTTGAGCAAGGCACCGAACCCCCAACTGCTCCCCAGGCACCGCAGCATTGGCTGCCCCGGGTGTGTGTGCACGGTGTGTGTGTGCACTTGGATGGGTTAAATGCAGAGCACAATTTCCGAGTATGGGTCACCATACTTGGCTACACTTCACTTCAATAATACTACTAATATTAATATGATAAGATGATAATTAGAACCATACAGTTTTCAAAAACCTCTCTATGTCTCAGAGACTAACACTGCAGTGGTGATAAAGGGCCTTACGGCCAGCAAGAACAGAGCATTGGTGAATCAGATGCAGCTCAGATCTCACATCCTCAGAAACTGATATCAAAATCTACTCATGGTGTGTATGAATGACAGCGAGTTAATCCAGATTTAGTGTGCAGTGCGTTACAACACAATGAAACAAAAGATCAGCTCTACAAATCCCATCTGATCTGTGCAAGTCAATGGACTGTGTTTTCATATCATTTTGGATATAATAGTTCTCTTAATAGTTTAAATTAGTTTTATTTTTAGCTTTTCCATTTTCATGTAAATTTTTAATTTTGTGTTTTTTTTTTTTTATGTTTTTGTTTATGTCTAAATAGTTTTCATTATTATTATTATTTTATTTTATTTTTATTTTTTCAGTTTTAGTTTGTTATTTTAGCACAACAAGTTAAACTAAATGAAAATGATAAATGGTTTCTTGGCACACAGATTAAATAAAATATTTAAAACTATTGGTATCAGCCTATAAAAGCAATTATCCACACTATTGGCCATCGGCCAATTGGGAGAGTCTTTTTTCTTAAGAAAATACCAATATTGTTATCAGTATCAGCAGATATCATTCTGAATAATCGCCTATCTGTATCGGCAGAGAAATTGGTGCATCCCTAGGTTTAGTTTTAGTCATAATGTAGTTATGAACTCTGGTTTAAAACAATGAGGGCCAGTAAATGATGACAATTTTCAATTCCCTTAAGAAAAAAGAAAAAAAAAAGTCATATACCATTCAAAATTTAAAGAAGTGGTATGCACTACAATTTTAATGTGTTTAAAAAGTGGTTAGACTTGCGCAATCAAAACAACAAGATGAAAATAAAGTAATAAAAGAGAAAGATAATGGTACAATAAATCCTCCGGTGTGTGTGTGTCTTTGGTAGAGCTGGTGTCAGAGACATGATAACAGGAGAGTTTCTGGGCATCCAGCCCACAGAATGCACACACACACACACACACACACACACACACACCTCAGTGGAAAGTGCCACCTGGACATTATATGCAATTACCAAACACAAAACCACATGATGGGATCAAAAAAAGTCCATGAGCTTGTCACATGAGCTACTCAAGGAAGTTGTGAAATATATATTTCCTTTTTTTTGAAGACATAACTGTTCTTTTTCATTGATATCCCTCTCTTCCACAGTTACATCAACACAATTCTCAGACAATATTTTCAGTCGGTGTCAGAGCTACCACAGAAAATCTGTTCAACTTGTCCATTAACTTGTAATAAATAAATAAATAAACATTAATTAATGTGATTAATTACATACATTTTTGCATCAATTTTAACATTACAACTTGTCATCATAAATATATTTACATAAAGAATTACCAAAGAACGTAGAATCAACCTGAAATAAATTCATTTTAAATAATATTTCTTTAGTGGTATATATTTACCAAGTTCTCTACTAAATGATTTTGTATCTGAGGATAAAATAAGTGCCATTTAATATTAATAACAATATTGTAACTTTTAATTAATATACATTATTAATATTAGCACTTAAAGATGCACATTTCTGCTTCTCTAAAATGCTTTGCATGCATGGAACTCCATTGTGACTACAGCTGGGTAGTAACTGATTACATCTGGATTACGTAATAAGATTGTTACATTTTTAAAATACCCGTAATCAGACTACAGTTACTTTTCCTGGATTACATGATTACACACTATCTACACAGATATGTCACTAGTCAGGTGGCTACACAGCATTTGACCACCGGATTTACAAAAATCATTTCAGGTTTAAGAAGTGTTTCAACATTGCATCGACTATTGATAAACATACTAATTTGTATTTGAATTATCACATAGTCAGTTATTTTACCATGCGTTTCTATTTATTTGGAAGGCTTTTGTCATTCAAACACATTAAAATGCACAAATTCACAAACTTTTTGTCATCTGATCCTGATCTTCTTTCACCCAATAGCATTACTTAAAGCCCACCTGAGATTTTAAAATAAATATTTTAATAATTAAATATCACAACCGCATGTTCACGGCTCTCTGAATGTTTAATGAACTCGTTGTTAATAACAATGAATGGAATAGATAATAGATTACATTACTAACTACAATTTTTGTCATGCCATTTGGAATCAGTAACAGATTACAGTTTGTAAGTAATCTAACCACCTCTGATTGTAAGGTATTATTTTTCTGTGATTTGCTTTTAAAATTGAGGTCCTTTTTTTTTTTAACAGAACATTTTTACCATCCAGCTGTCTGCACTTTAAAGTTTCCAGGGTGTGAGATTTCTGAGAAAACAGCGTTCGAGAGCACATGCAGCATAATGGAGTTGTTCGGTGAGCTCTGTGCTGATGCTGACGTACGTCTCACTGAACTCACTCAACTCTCAAAAGACGCCAGCCTGCTTCTCTTTCACTTGACTGTCTGAGAGAGCTGTGTCAGTCTGACTATTCCTCTCTCACAGCTGAATATAAACAGAGATGATGAACTCCACTTCAGTGGTGATTGTACGACAAATGGAAACTTTTCCTTTGTGTTTTTCAAAAGTTTTGCATATAGACGAGTCTATCATTATCAAAATGAGCCCCATGGATCCACAAAACCAACGAAAAATGGTGTATTTTGCATGCCAGGCCAGTAGTTGGCGATGTCACTTTATAATACCACTTCGCACATAGAATAAACACGTAATACGCAAGCGTATGATGTTACCATTTTCACAAATTTGTGTTTCTGTAGTCTACACAGAGACAATATCATTATTAAAAACCTGAACTTTGAAACCTGTTTTCAAAAGTTTGTGTTTTCAGGCCCCCAAAATGCTGTTGTCATGTAAATTAATGGCCAAACCACATGAAATGTTTTCAGTTTCTAGTTGAAAACAGTAAACAACTCCTAAGGCAAGAATGCTTATCACTAAATAAATAAATAAATAAATAGTATTTTATTAGCATATTACATTATCTATCTATCTTTATTTACTTAATTGTAATTTTCTGGATAATTTTAATTACCAAAAACAATTTGTTATCATTTGGTTTCGGGTATTAAAACACTGGTTTGTGCTACAGACATAAATGATGCCTTAAATAATGCATAAATGATGCCTTAAATAAAAAACATGAAAAATGCATGAAATATGATAACTGGAGTCCACTCTCTGAATTAGGTCGTGTAGAATACGACTGCTTGAAATATTTATTGTTGCGTGCAGTTTCACAAGCTATTTATTTATTTATTTATTTATTTATATATTCCTTTATTTGAGGAATAGACTACAATTTACATCTTTATTAACCAAACATTAAATATTTTTAGTACGTTTTTAGTAAGTGATGACTTAAATTGATCTTTTTCTCACACAAAACTATTTCAGAAGTAGTAAATATTTTTAAGTAGTATATACTGCACAGCATGCAGTATTCAATATTCCAATTAAATCATAGCCTGTGCATTTCATTTGGATCTCTGTCATGAAGAAAAGAAATGGAACTTTTTTTTTCTTGATTTCTTTTTCTCCTGGCTGGTACAAAGGAAAAACTTGATTTGCTTCCCAGCCCCTGAAATGACATGGGCAGTTAATGAAAATAAAAAAAAAATATGCCTGAAACACAGCACAGACCAAATGAAGCCCATCATAACATCAACAAAGCGATTCATCCCATCAGAGTTAAAGGTGAAGTGTGTATTTCTGAAACTAGCTTCTGAAACTGCAATCTGTTTATTTGAATGGCCGACTGGGCTGAACGTAACAACATGGACTCCAATAGTGAGTTTGGAGCAAGACTACTTGTCTGTCAACCAATGGAAAGGGAAATGTTTTACACTACTTTTTTTTTTTTTTTTTTAATTCAGTGCTATTTAAAGCTGAATCATTTCTAAACACACCACCTTCCTTGTGTCCATAACAGCATTAATTTTATTTATATACCGCTATTGTGTTATATATATTTTAAAATTAGCTTTAATGTTTATATTTTCAGTTTTTATTTTAATTAGTTTAAGTTTTAGTCAATTTATGTGCTTCTGTCCATTTTTTTTGTAATAGTAGTTTTTTATGTCTGTTTACCTTTCTTTCTTTCTTTTTTCAGTTTCATTAGTCACCCCCCTCCCCCATTTCAGTACTTCACTTAAACATATTTTATTTCACTAATTGACATTATTTCTCATTTTCTTTTTTTTTTTTTTTGAACATTTACATTTTATTTTATTTAGGGATGTACGATATATCGGCTATATATTGGTATCGGCCGATAAATGTTAATTTTTTCTCTTATCGTTATCGAACCGATAAGAAAATTTAGCCGATATATTAAATCCGATAAATAATGCATTATTTCCTGCAGAGACTCTTCAGATGCGCACTGTTC
>JAFVLL020031880.1:0-14814 GCA_021397915.2 Tor tambroides
CGTGTATGTATAAATTTTATCTAAATATCTATATATCTAAATAAAAATAGACTATATTCAGTATATGATCCAAAGTAACTAGTAACTAACTACTTAAGTAGTTTTTTTATCCGATACTTTTTTACTCTTACTCAAGTAACTATTCAGACTATTACTTTTACTTTTACTTGAGTAAATATTTCTACAAGTACTTTTACTTTTACTTGAGTACAGTTTTTGGGTACTCTACCCACCTCTGGAAACAAATAATGTCCCATAGAACTATTTATTTCATTCTTTCTATTTTCTTACAGGATGGTGTTCAGTAGAGTAGCGGTGCAGAAGATTTTGGATGGTGGCTGCAGCTGCCGCAGTTTGGATGCCCCTGATGACATGGTGATAGGCATGTGTCTGACCACACTGGGACTCCCGGTCACACACAGCCCACTTTTCCATCAGGTAGCATACACACCCACACACTGTCAACTCACATGTTGTCTTACTCTGTGTTGCTCTACAGCAGCAAAACACAAGTAAATGATGCTTTTGGCACCCATTCAGAGCAACAAATAAGCTGAAACCTGTGGGTACAAATGTGAAGAGCAATCCTGTGTTTATTTCACCGCAGACTTAAGGGTACAGACAGACAAGAAGAGAGGTTCATTTATCTTTTGGTCTGCGTTACCAAGACCCAGAACCTCATTTATAAAATGAATTTACTATTTGATTCTAAATTCCATAGATGTGATTGTAAATTAAAGGAATTGTTTTCCCCAATATGCTGTAATAAGTTGCTCGTCCTCATGCTGTTCCAAACCCTAAACCTGTTTTACTGGAGAAGGAGACATTTTGAAGAATATTCACACTGCTTTCTTCTATACAATAAAAGTAAATGGGGACCAGTGGCCATCAAGCTCAAAAAGGACAAAAAAACACCATAAAATCATTATAAATGTGATCTGTACAGTTTGTTCCAAGTCTTTCGAAGCCTTATGATAGATGCTTATATGATAAATTTAGTTATTCATAGAAAATCTTGCCAGACATTCATTACCTCTCAATTTATTTGATCAAAAATACAGTAAAACAATAATATTGAGAAGTATTATATTAACATTAAATAACTGTTTTGCTTTAATATACTTTAAAATGTAATTTATTCAAAGTGGAATTTTCTGATGTTTTTACTCCAGTTCTCAGTGTCACATGATCCTTCAGAAATTATTCAAAAATGCCGATTTGGTGCTCAGAAAAAATTTCTTATCAAACCTGAATATAGTTTTGCTTTCTGAGATTTTTTTCAGGATCCTTTGATGAATAGAAAGTTCATAAGAACAGGGTTTGTTTGAAATGTTTTTTTTCTGTAACATAAAAGTCTTCACAGTCACTTTTGAACAATTCACTTTTGAACAATTGAATGTATCCTTGCTGATTAAAAGTATTCATTTTCTTCAAAAACAGTAACCTTACTGACCCCACAACTTTTATCAGTAATGTGAATACCATTTAGTTTCTTTTTGTGTGAAAAGCAGCGTAGACTTTTTTTCTTTGCTTTTTTTTTTTTGCTAGCTACTCCTTTTTTTCCACAGAGGAAAAATTAACATGGGTTTCAAAAAATATGAGGATAAATTAATTATGACAATGTTAGTTTCTGGGTGAAAAACACATTTTAAAAGGCATAGAAGTTGTTGAAATTTAATTTAATAATAATAACGTTTCAATGTACACCATGTTATAAATTGTCCATAATAACATTTGGGAAATAATATGGTTGCAATTAGGAAAAGTGTCTTTATGAGCTGTGTGAAACTGCTGGTGTAATTACATGGTCTCCTTTCTGACCAAAGGCTCGTCCACAAGATTATGTAAAAGAGCTTCTGGCCCGACAGAGCCCAATCTCCTTCCACAAACACTGGAACATCAACCCTGTGGCCGTATACCATCACTGGCTTACAGAGCCAGATCTGAGGAGACCGCACTCGCTCACAAAGACCAGAGAGGAGCTGTAGATGGAGCTTATGGAGTGTGTGTATTTAATTTAATCATTTGATACTGTAGAAGCATTGAAATAACCATGCAATCCAAATTAACCCTATATATACCCTTCATATTACACTAAACAATTCTTTGGTTCATGTTATTCTAAAAAATTCATATCACAGTCTGATAAATTTCCCACTCAATTTTTTCTTGAGTATTTTGTTCAGAAACTGGATTGCGATCATAGTTTCATATTGACCTTAAGATAAGAAACTGTCAACTTCAAGATGATGATGATGCTGTTAAGAACATAAGTTGTGGTTTTAGATACATTGTATATATTCAGATGCATTTCGTTTTCTACAGTGATATTACACAGATGGCGTCGAATTTGATCATTGAAAAAGAAGCTTAAAATTTGTTCACTTTCTTATTGAGAGTTCATTTACGAATTGAGAGCGCATTTACGATGTGATATACTGTATGTCCCTATTATGCTATCTCTATGCATGTGTGTAAAGGCAGAGTGATTTAAGAGCCTTTGCAGTTCTCAATTCCAGTCTTGGCGACTGCACTACGCCACCGCCTACAGCGTCTTCACACACAGACGAAACTTACTAAAGACGTGTGAAGTGTGACATAATATACCGCTGTAAATAAATTCACATCTCGCACATTTTAATGTCCTTTGAATGGAACATATCCACCTTTTTCCCAATGAGCCTAATGCGTTTTAAATTATGGGAGGCACGGTTTTGTGAAGTTCAGCTCAAATAGACTGCAACAAATCATTTCAAATCATAAGACTGCGCTACAATTATCCTTATCCGTCATTTCGCCTGAATGGGTTGTACATTTTCAATAATTTTCTATTTTCAGAAGTCAGGAGAATAACGTTACATTTGGTAAATTAATGCGATGTGATATAACAATAGCCTATCTATGGAATAGCTCTTTTCAGCCCACTGCATTATTTTCCTCTTCATTATTTTCTTTGTATTCTGTTGTAAGTAACTGAAAAAAAAGACAACATGCATTTGTGGTCTACTCGATACGATATAAACCATGAATAATTCCCTGGAATACACTAAGAATGTCTCATTTTTCTCCCCAAATCCTCATGTCTCTTTCCAGATTTGTCGTGAGGACTGGAATTGAGAAGCACTGAGTTAGACTACTATAAAACACAGAAATGTATAGTTGTCAGGACTTGCACCGAAGAAGCTGTATCACATTTCACCTCACTGTGCATTTCCTCATCCTAATTAATACTCCTGAAATAAAGAAAGTAAAAGTGACGACTTCTTGAATAGGACTGTGAGTGTACAAAACGTTTATAAGCATGCTGTAGTGCAGTAAACAGGATGCCAAGGGACACAATATTCCATGGTCACATTTAATGTGAGACAGATCAAATCCCAAACAAACAAAATCCCAAGATGCATAATTTGTTAAAACGGTACTCTTTTGACAAATTATGCATCTTGCTCTTTTGTTTTTGTGGTTTAATGCTTTCATTTCCATTTCCCTTTGGCTTTAAATATGAAGCTTGTGTAATGATAAGCAAATGTTTCATCAGTTAAAGCTGAAGTGTCGTTTCTGTGCCAGCACCACCAAATGGAAATTCATTGTTTTCTCATGCTGAGAGATAAGCAGATGTATGTGTGCGAGAAAATATCATGTGTGGAAAAATATGTTATTAAATATATTTATAAATAATGTAAATTATATGAATATAAATTTATACAATATTTTCAGTTATATATATACATAATAAATATACACAGTACACAAACATATATAAGCAAAAACTTTTATTTTGGATGCAATTAATTGCGATTAATTGTTTGACAGTACTTATATATATATATATATATTTAATATACATTTTTTTCAGGCAGGTTTCCTGAACTCTCCTCTTGTCCTCAGTTGGTTGTTACAAGCGTCCTGCCCCAAACTGTTTTTTTTTTCTGCAGAGCCACTTTTGGCAGCTTCTTATAGCTGTTTCTACACGTTAAGATAGGTAAAAGTATTTAAGCATCAAAATATTACACTCAAATTAACAAATTAAGGCTAAATAGGTCTTAAATTGGAGCAAAAACTCCTAAATTCATTAAGTTACAGCAATATTGCATGCACTGCAAAAAATAAATATCTTTCTCAATATTATTGCCTTGTTTTCCAATACAAATATCTAAATATGTTTAAATCAAGATGCAAAATAAAGATTTGATGTCTTGGTTTCTGAGTTTTGCTTCAAGTGAATAAATCTTGATTTAAGAATCTTTAGACATTTTCACTGTAAAATAAAACAAAATTACCTATAGGAAGAACATTACTTTATAACAAGTATTATTTACGGTTAATGTTATTTCCATAAAACATATTTTTTGTCAGATCAAAAATGAATGTAGATTGGTTGGAAGCTATAGCCTATGTTTATGCTTTGAAGTGTTGCTAAATAAATGTGTGCTCCATAGAGATTTACATTTTGAGAGCTACTGACATATTGTTCAGTTAATTCCTTACATTTTATGTAGTTGGTCTTAAAAAGGTCTTTTTAAAAAGTCTTCAATTTACCATCATAAAACCCGCAGAAACCTTGTAAACAGGACTCGTCATTTATTCCAGGTGTAATGATACAGTATTTCTAATTCTGCTCTTTCAGCACGTTCACCTTAATTACTTCCTTATTGGTTATTCTTGGATAGACGTCAGAAAAACGGCAGTTTAAGACCTGCTTGTTAGTTCATGCTTCTCTATCTGATGATTTAGATTTTCCAGTATTAAACTAAAGGACTCTTACAGTCCAAACGTAAGGAAAAACACTTTTAAGAGGAGACTTTCTATTCACATGTGCTTTTATTTATGTATTTATTTGTTTATTTATCTTCTACCTTTCATAGAAAGACATTCAGAATTAATGTTGCGTTTTGTCCAGCCTTTTTACCACCCCTTTTACATCACAAGCTGTTGGAGGACAGCATAGAGTTTCTTCCCAGAACCTGCTCAGCCATGTTAAGGCTAATCCTGAACTTTCCACTTGGGATGAATGTGACATCTCAGCTCAGAGATCATAATTTGGCTGGTCATGGTGAATTTCTTAACATGAAGAATAGTCCTCGTTGTCTTTTTCAGTGCTAGCTTACTGACAGCAGAAAGACTTTCTAAGCCCCACGGAAATTATGGAGAACAACAAGAAATAGATAACATCTCGTTAAATGCTTAAAGACCCTAAAGGCGCATTTATTATTTCTCTATATATATATTTTTTTTCTGTTTAGAAATTGGATAAAAAATATTTATTATAGTTAAGACATGATGTATTTCCCTCTTGGACTACTAACAAGCTCTGGAGTGGAGACTTCAGCTCCCTTCCAAAATCCTCTGAGCTAAGTCTCCTGTCTACTCGGGCTGTGCCCAAATGCAGCATCTGAAGCAAAATGACTGATTACATTTGATTTTAAACTTTGTAATATGTATTAATTTATCAAACTTTTTAATTAGATATAGAACTGTGATATAGAACTAACACCTTGAAATTTCCTCAGTGCTGAAGAGTTAATATATATCAGAAAAAAGAAAAATATCTTGAATGTCTTAAACCATGCCGAAAATAAGCATCAAATGTTATATATATTTCTACACTAAAAAAAATATCTGTAGTGTGTGGCACAATGTGAATTATTAATATGTGAGAATTTTCTGTGTTTGTGTGATTTTTTTTTTTTTTACAGGTGTTTTACCTGTGTTCTAAAATTTGCACTTTTTTTTTTTTAACAGTGCAACTTTTGAACTTTACGATCTGTCATTCATCAACACCACCAATCTCAACAGTGCTCTTGCGAGGAGGTCTGTGGACCATCTGTGTGTGTGTGTGCGTGAGTGTGTGAAATATGGTGCTAAATTGTCTAGGGATAGTCAGTGTGTTCCACTGAAGAAGGAAAACTTCTTGTCCCTCCCTTTAAGACAGAAGATTTTGCTCCGATACCTTGGCAGCATTTACTGTAATAGGATTCAGTTGGCTACACTGTGACTCTTTAGAAGCACCATTATTTCCCTGGCAAATCTCCATTTACTTGACTGAGGTGCCTATTCTTTCTTTTCTTTTGAAACTAGAACATCCTTGTACATTGTTGTTACCAGTGCTAGATGATGTGTACATCCTTCCACCGTGTCTTGAAATCTATAAGAGTAAGAGATTTAAATGTAGCATTTCTGTTCTGGAAATGGATTCTTTTGTGTACTGCTGATGCTGGATCAGAGGAGCCATGAAAGAAGCTTAAAGAAGATGTGTTTTGGGCATCATGCAGGATTTGAGCTTATATGAAGTCACAACAAGAGTGGTGCACTCAGTTCTCAGTTTCAGTTGTATGAAAGATGACAACATTTATAACAAGGAAAAACTCTCAGAACTGCGCTCTTGCTGAGAGACTTGCTGATTCATTTTAAACGTCTCTTCAGGGTTTTGCCTGTTTTCAATGTTTTTTAAGGTTTAAGGTTTAATTTTCCAAGCAGAGTAAAAAAGTACTCTCATGAATAGAAAGCCTTAGGATTCAGCTGTTTTAACTTCTCTTAAATGAATCAGTCATATAATTTAAATAGCATTTTTTTCATGTGCTTTTATTTGAGTCCAATGCCTTTTAAATTTGCTAAATGACCATATACATGTCTGATTAAACTTGTTGGAAGCGGAGCACATAAAAAAAGTTTTGTCATCCTTTGGGGTGTTGTTTTTTTTTTGGACTAATATGTTTAAAATGAATTCTTGCTTTAGACGTTTTTTTCAAAGAAATGGTAATGCTGTAGTTAAACCGTGACCAATGAAGCGATGCTATCGTTATTGTAGTGCTCTGTGCTTATTGTTTTATGTGAACTTGGCTTAACTTTCTTCATCCTTTCTTCATAGAAAACGACTTCTTTACAACAAACAAAATGACTTCTTTAAATGCTAGATAAATCAAATGGCTCTGTGCTATCTGTAGTAATTTTGTCTCTAAAAGATATTGGATTTACTCCCAAAAGAGGGAACAAATTTAAAATTTCTCTACTTGTACTTCAGTGGATCTAGTATCAGACACAGATCAATACCAAACTGAATCCATCTTAAATCGGCAGATTTTCTACTGACTTTGTATATTTTAAAAGAACATCTTGAAAAGGCAGACAACAATGAGTCATTCAGAGCTGCAGCTGTTCTAGAATGTGATCTAGAATGGCTTACAATCCTTATACTTCAGGGATGCCAACCATCTCATATTGATTTTTAGATTTGGATGTGGGTGGAAGCCCATCCTCCTCTGTTGGGAGGCTTGACATCAAAGCAGTTGCTTGGCTTTACTTCATTTGCCTCCTTGGTGGTATTTCTCAGCTGGCATGTTGTCACTTCACAGGTGATATAAGTAAATCATATCCACCCTATTAGAAATGCACAGATGCTCCTGCTCAGATGCTCTGTTATCTCAGATATAGCATCTTCAAGCTTAAATGAAGGTCTAAAAAAGTTATTTCCTCAGGTATGGCCTTCATGGTAAGTGGGGCACTTATGCCAGTGCTTAATGGTCATGATTCTTTCAAAAAAAAAAAGAAAAGGAAAAAGGTGCTTTCTTGCTCCAGTGTCATTGCAGAAAGCCTAAGAGCACACTGGCTCTTTTGTGGTTTTATGGTTGAGATGCCAATTTAGTTCTTGCCTTGTCGTAAAGTCCCTGCCACGATTTCTCTTCCATTTTGAGCTGTCATTAATAAGCCAAGGCTTTAATGATGAGAAAAATCAAAATCAGTTATATGCAAGATATAACAATTTGGCTGAGATTAAGGATGTAATGGCTTTTGCCTTCTGTGCTCAAACACAGCACAAGTTAAAGAGCAGCATGGACCTGACTGATGATGCTAAACCACACAGGTTCTGTGAAGCAGGCCCTAATGCATAGGCTAATGCGTTTCATTATGACATAATAAATGCTGTTAAATGAGGTGCTATAAAAAGGTTCAGGATTGACGAAGGTGAAAATCACGTCATGAGTCTTTAATGGAAACAACTAATGGAGTTGGACTATTAATGGAGTTGGACAACTAAGAGCTATCGATGCAGTGCACTGTGTTTACTAGAATTGACTCAACCAATGACACTGAATTGATAAAAGAATATTCAAGTTCAATGCCAGCTCAATCCTGGCTGATCGTTTCTGAAAAAATAATGGCATTTTTAAGGTTATTTATTTATTTTTTTGGTGTGGTGGTGGGGGGGGGGGGGCGGTGGGGGTCAAGGTTTGGATGCTTAGCACAGAAAACAATTCCGGACTTCTAAACAGTACCAGATTTGGGTTCTTTGGCTTGTAACAATAGCAGAGCTCTTTTTGTAAGTTTCCATGGTGTCATAAAGAAATATTTATTTATTTATTTTACCCCTGTATCTGCCTTTTCTTATAATATGGTGTATTGCCTCTATTAGCATTAGTATTTTTTTATTTAAAAAACACAGCAAGACATGGGAAATTGTAGCAGAAAGGAGAATTAAGTTGAACAAATAATAAATGATAACAAACACTGATCTTGAATAAATACATTAATAAGAAATAAAACACAAAACATGCAGTGAAGACCAAGTTCCAGTGAACATCTTCACAATCCTCTCTATGATGCCTATGGTGACGTCCATCATTCTGTGTGTATTTTGAGTGGCAGTTTCTTTCTGCAGATGATGTTGTGGTGTGACAATATCTTGGAGACAAAGAGACAAAATGTCTCTTCCATTTCTTTGAGAAAAGTAATTATGTTTCTGAAGGCCAAAAATAGTGTAAGGACTTCACAATAGCTGCTTTTCCACTGTCGGGCCAGTGCCAGCCAGTGCTTTGTTAAAAA
Source organism: Tor tambroides (assembly GCA_021397915.2). NCBI lineage: Eukaryota > Metazoa > Chordata > Actinopteri > Cypriniformes > Cyprinidae > Tor > Tor tambroides. Next base: position 8,821 of record JAFVLL020031880.1, read on the forward strand.
GATTTTTTTTTTGTCATTTAAAACCAATATGGATCTTTTAGATATTTTAAGAATGAAATCGTGAGAATGTGTTGATAGTCTGTGTATTTGGAAGGTTACGCTCCAGAAAATCAATAATGACGTGGTTTTTGACAGTTACAGATTTGGGGGAAAAGAAGGGAAATAAGAAACCTAAATTCTACAGGCTTTTGATATGACTACATGCTCTTTTCTAAAGACTAGTCAAATCTTTTGACAAAATTTCCTTTATTTATTTTAGCATGACTGCCATTAGCTTTCATTTCCGAGCTGGATTATTTGTGATTGTGGCTACCGCAAACCTTCTGATGTCACATTTAGATTGCATCCTTTCTTGTTTAATTGATTTATATATTACCAGAAGACTGAATGGCCTCAGACAGAGTAAGAGAGATGGGGATTCAGACTGACTGTGCTTCTTCTACACAACCTTGAGCAGATGGATTCAGTGCATGAGTGCTTGAGAGAACAGAGACGTAACCAAAGGCACTTCAGCTCTATTAAAGGCTCAGGGGAGTGAGGTCTTGTTCAAGTAACTAAAAGAAGGGCAGACAAATAGAAACACTTTTTTGCCTTATAAGAAAACTGCTTTGCAACTCAGTTTTAATAATTGAATTCTTGACTTTGCTATAGAGGACACACTGTCTCATTGTCTCAGTTGAAATATTAAAGGGTATTGTCAACCTCTAAATGTTTTGTTTTCTTTATGAATACTGCATTCATACGCAGTTTCTTGCTGTGCACATTTTAAAAACTGATCGTGCTAGTGTTGTCATCTTGAGGCTTTCTAGCCATTGAACTACAGATCTTTTTATCCTGTGAAAGAACATTTTGAAACTTTGAAAGACGAAGCAATGAGTCAAAAAGTAGATTTTTTTTACTTTTACTGATTCCTTGCAGAGACAAAGAGCTAAGGTAAGACAAAATATTGTATTACAAAACAGCCTTTTTTTTTTTTTGCTTGTTTGTTTTGGGACTCTCCGTCTCACCCGTTTGATTTTTATTTATTTTTTTCCTCAATTAAAATTCTGTCATCATTTATTCAGTGTCATGTAATTCCAAACCTGTTTGACTTTCTTTCTTTTGCAGAGCACACACACACACACACACACACACACACAAATATATTTTGATAAATCTTTTTTGGTCCCCACAGTGAAAGTCATTGGGGTTTAATTGCCATTCTGTGGATAATAACAGTCAAATCATTCTTTAATATACCTTCTAATGTGTTCCACTAGACAGGTTTGGAATGACATGAGGGTGAGTAAATGATGAATATTCAGTGTAAGCGTGAGGTTAAAAAAAAAGGATTTTCTTGGGTCTGTGTGTTATGCTTAAAGAGCACATAGTAAATCAAAAGGTTGACCTGCGAAGGAAAAAAAAGGTCTTTCTTATGGGCATTCTGTATTTCACTTTAAAGATTCAACATTTTGATTATTCTGAGAGGAAGAAACTAGTAAAAGTCCCCCGAACAGCTTCCTCATGTAATTGTCTGAGTAGCGACAGGTGATGGACTTCTGAGACAACAATCTTCTGCTGTTCTCTGAGGCAGGCTGCCAGATAATGAGTGGTTCGGGATACAGCTTGGATGAGCAAAGCCTTTTAAGTTCTGTTGGGAGTAGAGATAACCATTTCTCGATCTGTACTTTACGGAGCTCAGTGATTCTCCACAGGATATTGTCACCAACAATTCTGCCAGATCAGCAATATAGGCACGATTGAGAACGACACTGTCACAGTGATTCGTTAAAGCAGAGCATGAATCCGGCTCAATGAACAATGCCAATGAAAAGATGGAAAGAGGGCGATTGTTCTCTTGTGTACACAATGAGAAACATTTCAGAAGACATTTTCATCCACAGAACAATGCTGCATCTCTCACTCCATCTCATCCATCCTTTCTCTCCACTTTTATTGAACCCTGATGAGATTCTTTTACCAGCTGCTAGATCATGAATAACATTTATTTGTGAACATGCATGATGATAATCCATTACAGTTGCTGTGGTCCGATCATCTGTGAATGTTAATTTGGTTTCTTTCAGTCTATATGCTAATAAGAGTAACAGAGTGGCTGAGGTGACTTCAAATTCATTTGTTTTCATTTTTCTTTATTATTCAGGATTAAAAGAGGAGGTAAAGATCACTGTAAATGTTTGCTGAAAGTTTAGGATTAAGAACTACTAGAATAAAAAGTATGTTTCATGATTCTGAATGGTAAGAATTGAATCATCTTCTCCACTTAATCAGGATATTTTTGTGGACATACAGTAGTTTAAGGAGACGTAAGCAAACTCGCATAATTTGTTAAGCAGAAGTTAAAATTTATTTGACTTGGGAAGCACTAACTTTAAAAAAAACTACATCATATATATACTGTCCAAAAATGTAAAGGAACACTTTGAAAACACATCAGATCTCAATGGGGAAAAATATCATGCTGGATATCTACTGATATGGATTGGGTAATGTGTTAGGAATGAAAGGATGCCACATCGTTTGATGGAAATGAAAATGATCAACCTACAGAGGGCTGAATTCAGAGACACCCCAAAAATCAAAGTGAAAATATGATGCAGCAGGCTAGTCCATTTTGCTGAAATTTCATTGCAGAAACTCAAAATGGTAGAGTAGTTTGTATGGCCCCCACATGCTTGTATGCATGCCTGACAATGTCCGGGCATGCTCCTAATGAGACGACGGATGGTGTCCTGGGGTATTTCCTCCCAGATCTGGACCAGGGCATCACTGAGCTCCTGGACAGTCTGAGGTGCAACCTGGTGGCATCGGATGGCCCAAAACATAATGTCCCAGAGATGTTCTATTGGATTTAGTTCAGGCGAGTGTAACTGTCGTAGGCCAGTAAGAGCTGTTGCGTGTAAACCTCACTCCCCTGATCTCAAAAAGAGAGGAGGAGGTAATGTAAAAAAACATTACACGCAGGAGACCTGGGTTCGAGACCCACTCGGAACAAGAACGAGGTGTGGCGGTGCGGACTCGGAGGGGTTGGTATGGAAATGGTATCAATTCCTTCATCCTCCAGGAACTTCCTGCATACTCTCACCACATGAGATCAGGCATTGTCATGCACCAGGAGGAACGCAGGACCCACTGCATTGTAGGGTCTGACAATGGGTCCAAGGATTTCATCCTGATACCTAATGGCAGTCAGGGTGTCATTGTGTCATTGTCTAGCCTGTAAAGGTCTGTGCGTCCCTCCATGGATATGCCTCCCCTGACCATCACTGACCCACCATCAAACCGGTCATGCTGAATGATGTTACAGGCAGCATAACATTCTCCACGGCTTCTCCAGACCCTTTCACGTCTGTCACATGTGCTCAGGGTGAACCTGCTCTCATCTGTGGCCAATGGCGGACATGCCAGTTCTGGTGTTCAATGGCAAATGCCAATCAAGCTCCACGGTGCCGGGCAGTGAGCACAGGCCTCACTAGAGGAGGTTGAACTCTCAGGCCACCCTCATGAAATCTGTTTCTGATTATTTGGTCAGAGACATTCACACCAGTGGCCTGCTGGAGGTCATTTTGTAGGGCTCTGGCAGTGCTCATCCTGTTCCTCCTTGCACAAAGGAGCAGATACCGGTCACTACAATGGCATGTGCTCCAGTTGTATTGTAAACAATGACATCGTCTATATCGCTTATCAATTTGAGCCCGATTGAGACCCAGAGAATATTAGTGAAGAGGATCACGCAGAACCTGTGCGAGCACGGCTTGTTGTTGTCTCATACTTTTAGATACGCTGTTATTTGCAAATGCTACTGCTTCTGTTAGCTTTTAATATACAGTTTTATCCTAATTAAAGCTTTAATACAGTACGGCAACCGCACACGTGTCCATGTATAATGCTTCTCATAGCTATGTGAAAAAAAATGTGTGTGTGAGAGAGAGAGAGAAATGCAGAGCAGGGCGACGCGAGGAACAGGATTGAGAACTGCTGCTTTAGAACATTGATTTTGAAACTTGTGAATCCATTAGAATCCTTAGAAGACAGAATTGATACATATATATAGACATATATATCATATATGAATAGATTTTTACGTGCACCCTTAGTTTTCTCCTCCGCTAAAGCAGCACAACATGGCCCTGCCCCCTTCCTTGCATGTTCCCGGGGGTGGGGTTTATCTGGGTTTGTGACATCACGAACCCGGGAAGTAACTTGTTGTAGTCCCTACGAGCTGTTTTTGTAGGCATTAAACTGTCATAATTTTAAAAGACGATATCTCGTTTGCATTGAACTTTCAGTGTCATAACTTTGCAGATATTCTTTATGCTCAAACAGCAACATTACACAATAACTAACATTAAAAAAGTGAAATCGCAATCAACCACACCTTTAACTATGACTTTTGCCTCAATAAACTGCTACTTATTAATAGTTTGTTAGTATGGTAGTTCTTATGTTTAGGTATGAGGTAGATTTAAGGGATCTAATACGGTCATGCAGAATAAGGCATTAATAAGTGCTTTGTCATAAACAGCCAATATGCTAGTAATATGCATGCTAGTAAGCAACTAGTTAATAGTGGGAATTGGTCCTTATAATAAAGTGTTACCAAAAATCTTTCTGCGGGAGCTACAGATTTGACATATCAGTAGTCAAAGTAAAAGTGGTCCTCACTGCCTGAAGCTCAACAGGCACACTGCTGTTTCTCTTTCATGTAGTATGCATAATTTCGCACATACTTATGAAAATAAAATTTATCACTGAGCTATATAAAGGTATTTGCTGATAAGGAGTGACTTGATCTCTAAAGGGGTAAGAAAAATTACTGCATTATCATAATGCAAGAAAGAAAAAGAACATAGCTTTGGAGAAACTCATTAATTTTCATTATTATTATTATTATTATTATTATTATTATTTTTATTATTATTAATGGTGCTGAAAAATATATTTTGTTAAACTTACTGTAAAAAATGGCAGCAGTGGTTACCGAAAATTTACAGTAAAAAAAAATACAACAATGATGTTACAAGTTTTACATATTATGATGTCACAAATATTTTACAGTATATTTCATTGTATATATATAGGGGGAGACTGGGTATGGTTATAACATGGGGAGAGTTGTAGTAACACCAATTCCACCAATCGGAGATAAGCTAGGAGTCCTATAATCATGTCATTATTTACCCTCCCAGATTCCATATGAATGGTTGTCAAGGTACAACCAGTGGGGTAGATTGTAACAGGCTCCTTCCATTTTCATGTTTTGCCAAGCGTTTCTAATTTAAGAAGCTGGTTGTACTGCAACGACGACAGAGAATATTGTCATGCCAACTACAACGTTGCGCATGGATTTTCTGACAGAGCACATTGTTACCCAGTGGCGCCTGCAGGTGTACAGCTGTGAGCACTGTGCGTACCATGAGGGCTCGACTGACCCTTAAACACCTGCGAATATTTCAGCAGTTATTGCCTATTTGTGTCCCGTATTTCTGTCAAATGAACCAGCAAAGGCAATCATTCGTTCTCTGCGAACTGGCAGAATGGTTTTGGACCGCTCTCTCACCGAAGCATATGGCCATGGGGGCTTGAGGCAGAAATGCCACCAAATTGGACAAAAATGCCCCTGTATAATTAAACTAAATCTATTACGGCTGTCGCAAATAGAGTGATGAAATGAAATGTGTTGATTGCGCCATTACATTTAAATCTGCTCATTTCGCATCATAATTCTTTTTATGCATTTTACATCTTTGCACATCATAACCAATCACACACGATTCTGTTGAGTTTATGAAAGCAATGGCCAATCAGAAGCATTCACGTGAGCCATCGCTGAAATGCCATTATAAACAAAGTATGTAGGTGCAGGTGTACGTACGACGTAAGTAAGAGTTCTCTTTCTGTTGTTCACTTCAATACTGTGTGGATTGTACGACACTAGGGGTCACTCTTAGGGGCCCAAACACCTCTGATATCTTTGAGAAAAGGCCAATGAAA
>JAFVLL020031881.1:0-13675 GCA_021397915.2 Tor tambroides
GTGAACACGGCTGCAAAGATCATCGGTGCCCCTCTCCCATCCATCCTGGACATTTTCATTGCGCGATGCTCCAGCAAAACCAACAGCATCGTGAAGGACCCCACCCATCCCTCCCACAGTCTCTTCCAACTCCTACCATCAGGAAGACGGTACCGGAGCATCAGAGCCCACTCCGCCAGACTGCTCAACAGCTTTTTCCCCCAGGCTGTGAGAGCCCTGAACTCAAACCACCCTGCCCCCCTCTGAAACCCCATGCAAACCCCTACCTTCTGAAACATGGATAAAACAAGCATAAAAATAACACAATAAAAGTTTAATAATAAATGCAACAAACTGCAATACAAGTTTCATACACAAGTAAAAATGCAGACCAATGTGATATTGTTCATATCATGTCTTTTGTGTTTTAAGGCCCATACAAACCAAGACCGATAACTTAAGATTACTATAACTAACTATATTAGCATCCACACCAACACATGATAACGCTCGGTTTATTGTTGTATACCATTTTAAATTCTGTAGACCGAATAGACTTGGGCTAACATTAGTGTTCCAATGAAGCACACTAGTTTGGAAACTATGTGATATTTTAAAACATACGAAAATACTTGGAGCAGTTAGTAATTTTGCCATGGAGCCTAAATGTACCTTATGACTACTAACTTAAGTTAACACTTGAAAATGGTATTCTCAAATAAAATACTGTTAAATAAAAAGTAAAAAATAAAGCTATTCTTTACAGGCTAATCTGTACGGGTGACTTTGTAGTGAATTCTAGAATATCCAAGGTGAAGTACATAATGTTTGATGTTGAAATCTCCTCAGATTAATGCCCACTATAAATGTGTGCATTTGTTTTTAAATAAGACTAAATTGAAGCATTTATCATTTATATTTTTAGTTTTATTTTTGCATTAAAATGTAAAAATATAAATAAGTAAATTTGTTTAAAAAATGTTTTTTTTTAATTGTTTAAATGTTTACGCATTTATTTATTTTTTAATTTAATACATTTTAATATAATATAGTTGGATATAATGAAACATTTACTTTGTCTCACACCCCTAAATCAAGTTTGATTTTTGGCCCTTCATATTAAAAAGTTTGGGCACTTCTGTTCAGAACAAGTGGACTAGTTAGTGCCATTTCATTTCCCCAATATAAATAACAGAAATTATTTCTTTATTTCTTCCTCTACAACAATTCCCAGAAAACACAATAATAACATGCATATGGTGAAGCTGCTTTTGACTAAAGCATCTGTTCAATTTAACGGTGATGAACCTGAACATGTGATATTAAGTCAAGCGAGGGTCAGATGTCATTCTTATATTGCGATTTATGCATCATGTTTGCCTTCTTAAGGTCTGCCTGAAATCAAAACTGACCCAATTTATTTTCTTATTGCATGTTACTGGTCTTTCTGTGAACATCTTATTTTGACCTCAATCTTTAATCAAAATGTCATTGTGTCAAAATGTCATTGTGTCAATGTGATATGAATCACTTCTTTTGTCTATGACGTATGCAAAGTTCAGATAATCTCATTCAGACCTGCCTCCATTCCATTATGCTACTTCATCATTACAAATATATTTAAATACACCACAAACAAGTTTCAAGAGAAAGTACATTAAAGTATATTTTAGTTTAGTTTTTAGTTTCCACTCCCATCTGCACTTTTATGGGATTGTGGCCTCACACTTGCCGCGTTCAGTAAATCTGGCCCTAGCAATTTTTTTTTATTATTATTGTAAATCATGAGAGTGACTGTGATACAATTGAAAATAAGTTTTGCATAAATACACAGAAATTCATGGCGTAAAATCCACATTACACAATGATGAGCGCTGATGCGTGTCATTTGCTTTTATAATCTAGATGGACAAAAACAACCTTTTTTTTGTTGTTGTTAATTTCAGGAAAATTTCAGTAAACTAGTTCATTCAGAAGCCTAATAAACAACTAAACTTACAATTACAATTAAATAATTGCCCTGTCATTTATGTTCTCCATTTGAAAACAATACTCAACAATATGCCTAATGTTATTATTATTGATCGCACTGTTGTTGTTGTTAGAAAAAAAAATTCTATGTTGTGATATGAAGATGAAACATTTAAGCCATTTATTTAATGTTTTACTTCAGTTTTTTGTTAAACTGGTTCTGCTATTGGTTATTGGACAGAAACATACAAATGATCAGTATCTGTTACAAAATAATAAAAAAAAAAATAAAAAAAAATCAATATCCGTCTACCTCTAATTATTTCCATAAGTATTCTGAAAATAATAAACGAAAGTGGAGTTTATTTAATTGTAAGGTTAGGTGTTTATTAGGCTACTGAATTAACTAGTTTACTGAAATTTTCACTAAAATAAAATTACAGTCCATTTCAAATGACATGTTATTAAAATTGTTATTGTTTTTGTCCATCTAGATTATAAAATACCTGGTAACAATGCTATTTTTACAGTTTTACAGTGGAAAAAGTATAACAAAGTGCACTTCTTATCCACAAGAGATGTCATAATACATTACTAAAATCTGTCACAACTTCTGTTTCATGCCTACTTTAAAGTTAACAGCCCCATTTTTCTACCTCACTAAAGCCAGTATTTACTCGTATGTCGTGTTAACTGTGGACCTGGTCTGAAGTATCTTGAAGATACATGGTGTAAAGAAGGAAATGGGGTCACCTGGAAGATGCTGTATAATGGGAATATCATGTTTGCGAAGTTCATCTGCGTTTCCCACTCCAGACAGCAGGAGGAGCTGGGGAGAGTTTATGGCTCCTCCACTGAGAATGACCTCCTTATCAGCAAACACCTTGGGCCTGTACCATGAAGCCGGTTTAGCTGGCTAGCCAGGTAAGTTTCAGTTTAGTTTGCACCAATCCTGGGTTTTAGGTACCATGAAAGTGGCTTGGCTTTTAGCTGTGTTCATTGCCATAGTAACTTACACTCCACGGCTAACCTGCTCCAGGGCAGGTATGTTTCTGGAGTTAGAGATATCAAACTGAAATTGAATGAGAAATAGATGTGAGCAAAGTTAAACATGTCTGACAAAGTCCTCCCCCAGTCTCTCTTCCTACAAATTAAAGCTCACTATGAAGTACCTTAAAAAAAACTAATTATATATATATATATATATATATATATATATATATATATATATATATATATAAAAAATTGTCTGCCTTTAATGATAATTACAATTTACATATGATTTATATAATTATAATATGATTTATATTATTATTACTCCATTACACACAAGCACTTTTAGTTTAACAATTATTATAAAGCATTTATTTTAAATGAATATTAATATATCATATGTAATATAAATGTGGTAGAATCAATAGATAACGCTTTTAAAATGGCTACATGTGACCTTACATGTTTGAGTCTCTATCACTATATATTATCTACTATACAAACTAACTTCACGTTTCACTTGTAACTTCACTGATAGAGCAAGATAATTTCCTTTATTTGTCCTCTTTCATGGACAAGTACTTCAATGGAAATGCATTTAAATTCATCATATTCTTTAATCTGTTAACCTTTAACAAAAGAGTTTTGAATCTCGCTGGCTCTCATGAGAAGTGAATCACACTTTCTGTGTTGTGATTGGCTGTTCACCGCTGATGTCACACATTCATGTGCACGCGCTCCATTAACTCAGGATCAAGCCTGAGTTGACAGAGAAAGTTGATGATCAGCTTCATGGTACCAACAAAGCCTGATTGGAGTGGTTTGGTTTTGTCAACTCAAACTTATCCTATAACTCTGAATTTGTTCATCTACCATCATGGTACAGGCCCCTGAAGTCAACGTGAGAGACATTCACGTGTCAACAAATCAGTCATCTGTTTTTTATATAACATCGGAGGAAATGATTGAAAGTGAAAGACTGATGGGCAGATAAGAGAAGCCATCAAGCGTCACTGCAGTCTTTCGTGTAACCGTGTTTATCATCGCTTATCAGCAGTCTGTTACGGACATTTTCAGATCTGTTGATCACTGTGGTGAGTCTGGTGGAAAAAAAGTCCCAAATTTGCAACTGTGACATTTTATGTAGGTTACACAACCTGCTTCCTGGGGCCTGTACCATGAAGCCGGATTAGAGGGCTAGCCAGGTAAGTTTCAGTTTAGTTTGCACCAATCCTGGGTTTTAGGTACCATGAAAGTGGCTTGGCTTTTAGCTGTGTTCATTGCCATAATAACTAACCCGGGGCCTGTACCATGATGGTAGATGAACAAATTCAGAGTTACAGGATTAGTTTCGAGCTGACAAAACCAAACCCCTCCAATCCAGCTTTGTTGGTACCATGATGCTGATCATCAACTTTCTTTGTCAACTCAGGCTTTAATCCTGAGTTTGTGGAGCACGTGCACATGAATGTGTGACATCACTGGCGAACAGCCAATCACGAGCCTTGGTTACAGGTTAAAGGTTTTGCTAAAGGTTAAGAGATTGAAGAACATGAGGAATTTAAATGCATTTACAATGAAAAAAAAAGTACTTGTTCATGAAAGAGGACAAATAAAACAAATTATCTTGCTCTACCAGTGCAGTCACAAGTGAAACTTGTTAAGTTAATTTATATAGTTGGAAATATACAGCGATAGAGACTCAAATGTAAGGTCACAGTCATTTTTAAAGCATTATTGATTCTACAGCTTATTTATATTACATGCGACCTGTAACATTCATTTAAAATAAATGATTTATTATTATAACGGTTAAACTAACCGTTATAATAACTACTTGTGTGTAATGGATTAAAGGCGCAGTTGGAGATCTCGGAAAATGCTAACTTTAGCCTGATAGCACTGAAAGCGAACGTCCCACCCTCCCTGCAATCGCCGTCCAAAGCCACGCCCCCTGAAAGCACATACGCTCAAAGAGCAGAATACCAGAGACAACATTAATTACTGCAATAGACTACATTAACGGTTTCCAATTACAGTCCTCGCATACCGCCCTCTGCACATTCATATATATCTTGTCACGATCATTGTTCTATTCAACAAGCCGTCATTAAGTGCCCTGCAGAAGTGGACATCCACATCAGATATTCTGCCATGATTCAAGTTCAAAGCGAGCGTATATGTTCCGCCTGAAGCAGCATTCTAAAGTCCTTGCAGAGACAGTAGTTTAAATGTGTTTATTTACAGAGGTATATTATGTCACATACCTTCTAGTAAGATTTTAGTCTGTGTGTGAAGACACTGCACATGCTCAAATCCGTAGTGAATGCTCCAAAGTTAAATAAGCTTCAACGGATTTCCCTGCTCAGGGAGTAGGAACACTGTGTAGGAGCATGTCAATCGGAACACAGTTCATGCACGTGTCTAACGAGCTAGTTATCTGAATCAGGTGTGTTAACTAAGCGAGACATGGGGAGCGCGAGGACTGGGATTGGGAACCGCTGGGCTACATCATGTGTCATTCACCGATGAGAAAACTTTATAGTACAGTTAGCAAAAGTACAACAATACCAGGAAGGAAGATGTTTGTCTGCCATTCTAGCTCTGTGTGCGAACGCGCTGATGACGTGTCATGTCTGCGCGAACCGGGTGCGCAGAGGTATGCTAATACATACGTTGACAGGCAGGTAGGAAAGCCAATTAAAACGCTCGGACCGAGCGTTTTGATTGGATGAACATTTCTTGGTCCTACACCTTCCAAAGAATATATAAATACAGATAAATACATTTAGACCACTTAACTTAATGATTACTATCAGGATGTGAAGAGACTTTCAACCAGATTAACAAAAAATGTTTCTGAAGACAATCACCAATGGCACCTTTAATAATATAAATCATATAATAATTAGTGCTGTCAAACGATTAATCGCATTCAAAATAAAAGTTTGTTTACATAATAAATATACACAGTACACACACATATTATGTATATATAAATACACACACGCATGTATATATTTAAGAAAAATATGTTATGTTTATATATTAAATATATTTATTTAATATACGTAAAATATAAGAATATAAATATATAAATGTATATACACATGTAAATATTTTCAAAATATATGCTGTATGTGTGTGTATTTATATATACATAATAAATATACACAGTACACATACATATATTATGTGGCAAGCACTGTACACAGATGCGATGTCATGATTATGCGTTTGGCCGGCACTAATAATATAAATCATATAAAATAACTCTGTAATTATCAATAAAGCCAGACAATTTTTTTTTATTATTTTTAGTACTAGTGACCTTTAATTTGGAGCAAGAGAAACTGGGGGAGTGACTTTTTTTGTGTCACTTTGCTCACATCCGATTGGTCCAATTTCAGTTTGAGGTTCTGTTCTGGGTTAGAGATCTCAAACTGAAATTGGACCAACCAGATGTGAGCAAAGTGACACATGTCTGACACACACACACAAAAAAAAAAAAAAACACTCCCCCAGTTTCTCTTCCTACAAATTAAAGCTCACTATGAAGTACCTTAAAATACAAGAAAATTGTCTGGCTTTAATGATAATTACAATTTACATATGATTTATATAATTATATGATTTATATTATTATCAGTCCATTACACACAAGCACTTTTAGTTTAACAATTATTATAAAGCATTTATTTTAAATGAATATTAATATATACAGATCATATGTAATATAAATAAGTGGTAGAATCTTACCTGTTTGAGTCTCTATCACTATATATTATCAACTATATAAACTAACTTGACAAGTTTCACTTGTGACTGCACTGATAGAGTAAGATCATTTCCTTTATTCGTCCTCCTTCATGGACAAGTACTTCAGTGGAAATGCATTTAAGTTCTTATATTCTTTAATCTCTTAACCTTTAACAGAGTTTTGAGTCTCGCTGGCTCTCTCATGAGAAGTGAATCACACTTGCTCTGTGTTGTGATTGGCTGTTCACCGCTGATGTCACAGATTCATGTGCACGTGCTCCATTAACTCAGGATCAAGCCTGAGTTGACAGAGAAAGTTGATGATCAGCTTCATGGTACCAACAAAGCCTGATTGGAGTGGTTTGGTTGTGTCAACTCAAACTTATCCTATAACTCTGAATTTGTTCATCTACCATCATGGTACAGGCCCCTGAACCTTTCTCATAATCTCAACATGATGCTGACAAAGGCTTTAGATGTTCGAAGGAGCTCATCTCATTTAGCATCCTGTCTACTGAGGGTCCTTCATCTGGCTGGTTTTCTATGCTATTCCACAATAGCTTTGTGAATGTTTGAAAGAATAAAAATGGCCAAAGCATTTGCTCGGTTATGTCTAATCAGACATAGCATCATAGTGTCTTAAAAGCCAGTTGAAACCTTTCTTTAAAGGTGCCTTGATGCAAAATCTCTGTCTGTTAAGTCAAATACAGCTGCAAAGAAACATCACTCAAAAAAATGATTTTAGTTGCTTGCTCAGTTTACTTAAATAAAATAAGCTAAAACACAAATCTTTGGGGGTTTTTTATTCAGTTGCCCTCAATTTTATTACATTAAATGAAATTGCAAAATGTTAAGGTAACTTAAACCATTTGTGTTGGGGCTACATGAATCATTTACATTGCAATGACTGAAACTGGGCAGTGGATTTTTAGTTCCCAGCATGCTTTGCATAGGGATAGATCAGGAGAGTAAATGTGGAAATTAAGTGCTGTTTAATGTGTTTTTTAGTAAAGGGAAAGACCTATTAAAGTTTGTTGTTCATTTATATTATGTGGTTTTTTTGAGTTTACCATTATGTTTATAGTGTAGACCTTCTGGTTAGGCTATGGCTACATGAGCTAAAACTATGTTGTTCTCAGCGAGCTGTAACTGTGCTAACTCCAGTGAACATTTTTACTTGATCGTTACATTCATGCTACAAAATTAGCATGTGAACAAGCATTATGTTGGCTATTGGTTCTCATAATAATAAATAAGGGCCAGAACATGATTTACAGAGTCTATATGGTCATCATTTCTACCCTTTGCAATCAAATGATCATGGATCATTTGTGTCTGTCTGTCTGTCTGTCTGTGTGCTACTGGCAGTCTAAGCACAAGCTCCCCTCTTCACCACAACGGTAACAACTTAAACAAAAAAAGCATAATTTCATAGTCTATAAACTCTTTTAAATGTTCAAAATAACTAAACACTGAGCATTTAAACAGGTCTTTCCATTTTTTTGATAAAAATGCAGAAAACTCCTGCAACTCTGCACAAGGGCAGTAGGGCACCAGTCTGAACAGCAAGAGTTATGTTCAGGGGACATTCACAGAATATGTCAAATGAAACTGGTGTGATCTCATTAAATTGGCATGAATTTTACTCAACAGTACATTTAATCTAATTTAAGTTCAAATAAATCAGTTCAACTGTGTGGAAATAGGTGTCATAATTTTATTAAGTCAATCACTCACATAGGCATCAAATTTTTGCAACTAAATACTGTTAAATCTCACTCACAAGTGATTGAGTTAGAGGCAATAAAAAAAAAATCTGTTAATTTACTCACCTTCAGGCCATCCAATATAGGTGACTTTTTCTGCAGCAGAACAATAAAGAAGAAAAAATGATGGTCCCCTGGTGATTCAAAAAATCTCAATGTCAATGGCTACCTGCACTTTAAAAACTAAAAAAGGCATATGCAGGCAAGACTAAATGAATACCATGACTCCTGAATATATATTGAGGTCTTGTGGTAGCGAAACAATCGTTCTGTGCAAGAAACTGAACATTATTTACAGCATTATTACCCATAATCCATAGCCTAAGGCAATCGGGAGAGTCGGATTTGTTTCCGCAAACTGGTTCTTTCGAACAGTTCATTTCAATGAACTTTTTTCAATATTTGATTCAGCAGTGTGTTTATGTAATCATGCAATGACATCACGTTTATGCAATTATATTACTGAAGCACCCAATTTGTTTGCGAACTGGACTGTTTGTCTGAGGCTGTATTACAATAATTATGTTGTAAATAAAGTGAAGTTTTCTCACAGAACAATCATTTCACTTTGTAAGACATCAATATATCTTCAGGAGCCACAAGTATTAATTTTGTCCAGCCTGTATATGTTTTTTTTTTTTTTTTTATTCTCATAGTGATGGTAGCCATGGATTTGCATTTTATGAATCACCATGGACCACGGGTTCATCTATATCTTGTATGGCCTGAAGGCGAGTAAAATAACTGCAAATTTTCATTTTTGGGTGAACTATTCTTTTAAGGGCTTTTCCCACATAAAATTGTTAATGGCAGGCTTACATGTTCCTGACTGCACTATCCAGTTTGTAATAAAATTAGCTTTCGTGCCACAAACTGAGAAAAGTTTATTTATAAGCTCAAAGCCTGAGTATACTTTGCTCATCCACATTCTGCTTCATTTGAGTGATTAAATGCTCAAACAGAAGCGTCCATTAGGTAGTGCACATGAAAAGTCAAATGTGTCTATCTGCATTCACAACCAATGTAGCATACTTTGAAAGGTTTACATGCTCTGCTGTGTGCGATAAAGAAAATGCCTTGACTGCTCTTCACGCCACTTTGATAGTTTACATTTTCCCTTAACCACAGGATTTAAAAACATTGATAACCCAGGGTTTAAGTGCAGTGTGAAAAGTTCATTTGACATAATTACATGTCAGTGAGTTCATTTTTTGACCTTTTTCGTCTGTCCATCCTGCTGGTACTCCACCCCTCTCGCTCGGGTCCCATCAAGCAGGATACGGGTCACCATGCAGCGGACTTCTGTTCTCAGATTGGGTCTGGACAGCGCAGGCCGGAGGTAAGCACTAGCTGTGCTCCATCGTTTACCTGTGCAAGAAAAAGAGAGAAGGTGACTTTGAATTTGATCATTACAGATTCAACCTAGTGCTCATTCAAAATATTAAACCGTTACAGATTGGAATTTCCAATGAGTTGGAAAACACCATAGACTTGCTGCATTACGATGAATTGCGATATGGCAAAAAGATTATCACTATATTTTTTTTCATATCATACGGTATTGATATTTATCACAATATTCATTTACCATTAATGGGGAAGGAAATGCTTTCCACAAGTTTGTTAGACCTTGAGAACGAACGTAAACATAACTTGTTTGTTCACAATTAAAATCCATTTTATTTTTTCAGGACTCTGTGTTTTATCATTTAATACAAATGTATCTTCAAAAATGGTTTTAATAAAATGAATGATTTAAACTTTTAACAATTTAATCAATCTTTTAAAATGCAATCAAATGAAAATATAACAATTCATTTACTACTTAAACATCACCATTTATACATCATTTACAGTAGGAAATTTACAAAAATATCTTCATGGAACATGATCTTTACTTAATATCCTAATGACTTTTGGCATAAAAGAAAAATTGATCATTTTGACACAATGTATTTTTGGCTATCGCTTGCTACTTAAGGCTGGTTTTGTGGTCCAGGATCAAATATAAATTATAACATGGATGAAAAAAAAATCTTGTTTGTATGATATTCCCTTAATAATAACATTGTTATTGCTACTTTTAGATTTTAATATACAATAGTAATATATTTCTGTTATAATTTCCTCAAGTTAAACTGGACTTTTATTTTGCCGCTTTGAAGAACCGCACCATTCTTTGAAACAGCAATACGCAGAACATGCAGACTTATTAGCCACATGCACTGACCGGCTTCTTTTTCTGCTGTTAGATTAATACATATGTAAAAAAGTACAGATCTTATCATCAATATCATCACGAATTTTATCGTGATCTCAATATGATATGGTTTATCGCCCAGCCCTAATGGACTCTTTTCACAAGACTGTAACGACGCGTTTCGACAGTCATCAGAATCGTAAATCCTCGAAAGTTTTTTGATTTTTTAAAAAAAAATGTATGTGCATTTATAACACTATACTTTGTATTACATCAGCTTTGCATCAAATTACAAAAAAACTAGTTAACACTAATGCAAGGGTGTTTCTAATGCAGCATCTAACGGAGAGACTGTAAATCTGACATCGTTCTCTCTTATGACTATCTTCTGACGTCTCTCTCATTTTTTTAATTTGGTTGAAAGTCATGAAAACACTATAGTGGAGTTTTTCTTTTGCTATTTGAGCAAATGGGAATGCAAAAAATATATTCGTGGTACTCTCCCATTCACTGCTCTCGAAGTTAACCCAGCTATGACGACTTCCGCTGCTGAGAAACCCGGAAAAAGGTCCACTTAATTTCCTAACTTCACCTCTGTGGATAGTCATATCCATCCAGCCCACTCCCTCCTGCTGGAATCCGTTCATGTCATCCGTGAAGGGGTATCCAGCCTGCTGGCCCGCCTCGATGAAGGTGTGGTGCAGAGGGTGATTGGTCTTTCCTCGGGTCACACGCAGAGGCCCGTCGCCCCCGCGGTATCGGTCTGCTCCCAGCTCATGCGTCTGGGCCTTGCGGAAGTACGGAAGACAGTGATCATAGTCCCAGCCCTGGGCCCCCTTGCTCTATCAGCGGTTGTAGTCTTCAGCGTGGCCCTGGATGTACACTATGGCATTGATCGACAAGGAGCCGCCCCAAACGCGGCCGTGAGGCCAGTACATCACCCTGTCGTTCATGTGCGTCTGAGGTAAAGTGTGGTAAAACCAGTTGTACTTGTCGTCGCAGAGGTTATAGGTCAGAGCGGCCGGCATGTGAATCTTCCAGGACAGACGGGTGCTTCCCAGCTGCTTGTCTTTGGGTCCCGCCTCCAGAAGGAGCACCGAATCGGAGGCGTTCTCTGACAGACGGTGGGCCAGCACGCAGCCTGCAGATCCGGCCCCGACTATCACATAGCTGTGGGAGGCTGTGGTCTTATTTACTGCGGTGCTGCTGTGTCTGTGTTGCTGCAGCAGCGGACAGGACTTTGGGAAGCGTGGCACACTGATGTACCTGCGAAGGCTTGATGTGAGCCTCACAGATGATGAGAAATAAGGCATACTGATGGAGCTCTCAGCTTTCAAAGTGCTGCACTGATGGTCATCGGGGGCCTTGAGAAACCAATACAGAGATTAAACACTCAGTACCTTAAATTCTTAATGCTTGATGCTGTGATTCCACACTAGGATTTATTGAAAAGTATACATGTACACTCTTTCTAGCTGTGAAATACAGTCTAGAAATTTAGAAACAAGTAAATCTTTATTATTACTATTATCCTGATTTTAGTATAATAGTAAACGTGACCTCTGCGCCTTTCATAAAATAGGTTTACCAAATAAGCGAGGCTTATTTCAGTTAGTCTGACTTATTGTCACTTGATTTGGTTTCATAGAGCAAATTTACCATAGCTCAAGCTCAGTCACTCTGGCAACTTATGCTGGGAAAATTACCCGGTCAGGGGCAGGCTAACTGTCAGGCTAAGCGGAGCTCCTCTAACACTGACCAATAGGAACGCAATGATATTACCACTGACTCTTTCACATGCTATTTTCTGACTTTATTATCAGTCCAAAAATAAAAGTATACAGAAAATGCAACTTAAATAAACCATATAAATAAAAATATAGGCTACAACCGACTGTATTGTGCCCAAGATATGACTTTATTTATTTATTTATTTTTTTTTTAAGATATGAAAATATTTTAACATTGATGCTACTTGTGGATTCAGTTGATCAGCAGTTTCTAGCCATGCAGACTTTCTCTCTGGTTTTATGACAGCTGTACCTTTTATGGTTATTAGTAGAACATTAAAACATGACAATCTAAAATTACTCTTTAAAGCACTAAATTAAAAGTTCAACTCACTAAATTAAAAATGAAATAAATAATAGAAAACAGACTACATTTTAACTGGTAAGAGGAATACACGTTAACTCATTTGCGCTAGTATTAACTAGCTTACAATTTACTGATTGTAAGTAAATTTTACTGATTTACTGATTTACAGTTACTGCTATCATAAAAAATACATTTTATGATAGCAGTTACTGTATCATTAATGTAGGTTTAAAATTCTACATGTGACACATTTAATGTCCAACAACAAATATTTTAGCAAAATGTATATTTTACTCAGAATTATTACGCTCCTATTCTATAACACTCCGTCTGTTTAGCGCTCGTTCACTCGCCCACTCCTGACAGCAAAATGGATATATTTGCATGACTTTCTAATATTTACAGATGAAAAACATACCTGTTACATGTCCGTTATGCACTGAGGAAAACAATGCATTAAACAACACAAATATATTCACTGTTTGCCATGATCAACATCAAGGGCTGCTTAAGAATAAAGGCCATTGCACACTGAGTCCGAAATTTTCGCATGCGTTTTTCCGTTTATTCGTATTCCCCATCCTTTCCTATCAAAATGCATGCAACGGATGCGAAAACGCAGAAAATCGAACCTGATCCGATTTTTTTTTTTTGACGGACGAAAGTTTCGGAGGCAGTGTGCAAACGTGATTGACACAACGTGAGGTCGTATTTATTTTTTAACGTGCGAAAATTTCGGATGAAAATTTCGGACTCAGTGTGCAGAGACCTTAAAGGGATAGTTCACTTTGAAATTAAAATTTGATATCTATCAACTTACCCCAAGGGCATCTAAGATGTAGGTGTCTTTTTTTCTTCAGTAGATCCAATTTTGATATTTTTAGGTCAAACCGTTCTAGTCTGTCAGTCA
>JAFVLL020031882.1:0-27698 GCA_021397915.2 Tor tambroides
TCACACAAAGGCTGTTTCTATAAAGTGGGGCAATTCCAACTTTGCAAGGACAGTCTGGCGCTTCTGACTCACAGCCTGTAAGTACATTTCTGCCGGTGACGATTCAAACGTGAGTTTTGAGCAGTGTAGAGTAGTGCTTGTTGTTTGTCGTTTCTCCAAGCACAAATGCAGACATGGTAATGTTTACACGGCGCGATGCAACACGACGCGTAAAAAGACCGCACAAGTCATTATAATCAGTAATTATGTCCCCACTGGATGCAACAAATTCCTCGTTTGTAATGGGTTTTATTGTTTTTGTGTGGTCGCGCCATGAAACGCCATCACAATATGGTGAGGGGCGTAACATTTCCATCTCACGCTTGAGGTATTCGGCCAATCACAACGCACCGGATAGCTGGCCAATCAGAGCACGCCTCGCTTCTCAGAATGATGAGCTTTGTAAAAATCGACGCGTTTCAGAAAAATAATGTGTGATTTTTTTAATCCACATAAACACATTGCATTACACCAAATACAAAATAATGTTCTTTTTAGCAACATTATATGACCCCTTTAATTGTCTACATAGCCTAATAAGCGCTCAAGCAAACGTATAAAGCTTGCCACAGCGCACCGGTAGAAGTAATGATTATGAATGTGTCAGGGAAAAACAGTAAGGAAAGTGTATTAACATTAAGAATTTGATAAACTAGTGCTTTTTGTTTTTGGTTTAAGAGATGAAGTCGGCAACACTGACTCGTCATCTCCGCAGTAGTGGATGCGCTTGTATACATGTTTCATACAGATACATAATCTGAGAATATTTGTTTTCCATTTAAATTGGTTCATTTGAATGTAGACATTTCACTCTCTATAGATAGGCTATATTTTTAATGTCTGTAAGGCAAAGATATACACGGAGTTTCGCGCTCAAGTTCACATCTCGGTAGATGGCAGAAAGCGCATCCTGTTTGCTGTCATTATTTTACCAAAGTGCAATGTTTTGCTGTTATTGTGAGTGCACACAAATAAACGTAGAGTCTTTACATATTCGAAAGTAGTATTACTCTTATCTGTATGAACAAAAATGCAGGAGTATTTTAAGAGCAAATGAGCGCACCGGTGCCTCCATCTGTCCTGCAGTGAGCACTACTCTTTAGCTTCCACACTCCGCACAGACACTTCAATAGTGCACATTAGTTAACCATAGTTAACATTACATTGAGCGGCCATGTAAAGTTGCTAATACTTACATATTTCAGATGATAAGCCATATTTTAGGTAGATGAATTATAGGCGAGCATTTGGATGTCCTGCCCAATGTACTGTACCACAAAGAGCGATCTGTCCGTCACGGACTGCACGAGTTCGCCTGTGGAGTTTTTATTTTTTCTGCGACCTAGCGACTAATAAAACTTTGGTCAACCAAGCCTCTTCTGGTCGACTAACGATTAGTTGACTATTAGGGGGCAGCCCTAGTTCTTTCTATGATATTTCCTGTTTTATGAGATTCTTGTTTCATGCGACATGCAGGGAAGCAGTATTTGACCAAATACTTCAGGTTTTCCTTTCAAGATTTTTTTTTATTTTTTTTATTTTTTTTTTATCAGGACATTTCTTAATGCCGACAAAAAAATTCAGAAATTGAAAACCATGCTCATCATATTGAAGTCAATGTGTAAGCCTATTTTTGAATAAATGAGTAAGACAAGTGTTGCCAATTCAACACAAGTATGTTTTGAGAACTGCAATAAATCACTTACCATTTTAAATCTCTACAAATTCATAGCCATGATAAAATAGAAGTTAAGACTACGGCCCATGAAACATTGTTTGTATGTGTCCATGACTGGCACCATGCACAAAGCGGTAGTCCCAGCGTACAGCTCAGAGCCAGTCACAAAAAAGGAAAGCCTGCATTGTCCTTAAATCCATCAACAGCTAGTCATCAATTCCCCCAAAACTCTAAGTGGAGACAGGGGGAGTGAAAGGGGAGGAGGGGGAGATGCTATATTGCATTTCCACCGGCGTGGGGGAGAGCAATTTCAGTGGCTGAAATTCAAGACAGTGTCTTCTGAGTTTAAAGAATCTTGAGAGTGAGCTGGGCTGAACGAAGCAATAAGCACACAAAAAGAAGGAAAGATGACAGTTCTCACAGAAATTTGTTCAGATAAATAAGAAACATAAAATGGAAGAAAGCTTGAGCAACTCTCAGGCTGATTGCTGGGAAATTGCACTGTCTGCTCCCAACAGCTGATGTAAAGTGACCCTGTATCAGCTTTAGGAACATTGATGTTCACCCAGTAATGAAAATTGTCTCATTACTCATACTCATGTCATTGTAGTTTTTGTTCCTCAGGTGGAGGACAAAGAGATTTTCTTTAAAAACGGTACAATTAGAGTTTGCATTTGCAACCGTCTTTAACTTCAGAAAAAGACACAAAAGCACCATTAAAGAATTATAAAAGTGATCTAGATCTTTTGTAATCATGTGAGTTTTGTAAGAGACCCCAAACTGACCCCAAATTTAAAGTTATTATTCACTGTACATCTTGAAAACATCTCTTGATTCCTGCGAGATCAGAGTTGTCCAGCTCGTGATTGCTCTTTAGAGTCTAACGTTTTCAATCAATTGTTTGATTTCACAAAGCTGGTCTAAAAGATTCATTCACGAATTGGACTGATCTGACTTTCAAGTTCAACCCACTGACACAATTCAGTCACAGCACATAACAGCACACTGCAGGGGAAGATTATTAGGCGAAATGTGACTTGAAGAGATAGTTCAGCCAAAAATGAAAACTCGTTTATTCGCTCTAGTTCTTTACAAACCTGTACGACTTTATTTATTCTGCAGAACACAAAAAAAATTATATTCTGAAGAAAGTTAGCAACCCAACAGTTCAAGTTATCATTGACTGGTAGAGTAAAATTTTTATTTTCTGCTAAACTTTGATGCAAATAGTTGAAAACACCAAGTTTCTGAAAGAAAAAAAATACCCCGAACACAGAAAAGTTTTTTTTCGGAATTTGAACAACAGTTGAGACCAGGTCAGACTAGAACAAATGCTTTTCAGTTCTTCAGGGTGAACTGGAGGTGAGAAACAGCCCATCTCACTAACTGCCACTGATAAACTCAAAACTGTTGGATGTTCACCAGTTGTTGCAAAGAGAAACTGCAGATCCTTCAACTGTCTGGGCTGTTAACGATAACATGCTGAGACAGACTGTCTTGGTTTATTTCTGTTTTTTAAACAACCATGTAAATTAAGCTTATGAATGCAAAAAGTAACTAGTGTGATGCCCGCATTAGCCAAGTCTCTTATGTGAAGTGCTCATTGTGTAGGAAGTGCTCATCCATTAGTCAGGATGCTGTCTTAGAAGACGTTTAACCTGTTAGCTCAAAGTAAACTTAAGTTTAGATATGACCACTAAAGTGTGCGTATACTAAACAAACAGTCTTTTAAATATACTCATTTTGACAGCATGCACAAGACAGACAGTCAAGATACTGAGGCTGTCAGTGTCTGCACTATGACTGACCAATCGATTTTTGTGTTTTTACAAGCCTCAAATAGACTTGTCAGCTTAGGCATGTTGTTGTGGTCATAAATAGTTTGTCTCTCCATTTCTTTTAATTCTTTTTTTTGACTGTGAGATAAAAACCAATGTTACCACTTTGTGGACAAACTGAATGAACTTTATGGTTAAAAACAGAAGAACACTTTGAGCAGCAGGCCATTTCACTTGGTTTCGGAACAAAGATGTTTTTGGTGTTGCTCTCTGTGTCGGTCTCAGTCTTAAGACACTCATTTCCTGGCGAAGCACCTTTCAAAGTCAGACAGTCTCCTCCGAATCTTTCCCTCTCTACAGGAGAACAGGGGTTTCTTTCAGTGCTCTGAGGAAAGGTAGAACGGTCAGACGAGAAGCTTTTTGAGAACCCTCCCCAGATCACTGGACACACACTGGTGCTCATTGTCCAACATGGTCCTGATTGGGAAAAGAGAACTGTGGGAATAGACACTCCAAACCCTACTGTCTGCAGTCTAGACTAACCTGATGTCTAATGTACAACTAATACTCACATTCATTCAGCTAAACTCTCATCTACTGATCTGAATGCTGCAGATTCTGGTTATATGCACACCAACTGGTCCAGAGAAAAGCTGATCTTTGAATTCTTTCCAAACCATCCATCTATCTTCTCAGAAACAAAGGAAAGGAACCATACAATGACAAACAATAAGATGAAGTAGACATACACCCATACTAAATTAAATTCTTACCCACAATCTACACAGACAGTTTGGAGAGTCTCACTGAGACACTCATGAGTTTCTCCACATCCTGTGGTCAAGCCCAATCAAATCACTTCATCCCTGATCTTGGCCCTACAGTGGTCTGTTGGGATTGAAGCAGGCTCAGATATTTTCCCCCAACAACAAAAGCACAAGCCTTTGCATTTGAGAAAAATGTCGTATTCGCAAATTTGCAGTGCTTTTTTTAGTTCCTAAAAGTCTGAGAGGTTCACTCAAAACATTTTACTTTGTTACCTAGCAGTAAGTATCAACATGCATTATTTATGATAGTGAAGCTAAAAGTATTCGGTATGCTCTATATTAAAGGTGCTAGGAGTGATTTACGGCAGTGCTTCAGGACCCAGATTTTATATCGGAAATCCAATTGTTTATTGTACAAAATTTTGAAATATATACGCTAATACATTTAGCTTGCACATTTCAATAGTTTAAGGTGCACTGCAGTTAATAAATTCACGACACAAACCCATGTTTATCATCATTGCACAGGAACCTGCATTTAACCTACTGTGGGATGTATTTTCTTTTTTAGTTTATTCAGTCTGTTCATGTTCGTTTCTTTAAAGTTAATGATTTTGACTAGGGATCCAACCATACAGTTAGCCCATGGTTCAATACAAGCCCCGGTTTTTGGTTCGGTTCGGTTCTGATGGCTTGGCAGATCAGGGTGTTTTTTGCAACAAATTGACAAACTCCTGCAAACTTCTGTACACTGGAAAAAGTGTGGATTGTTATATGTCTGCTTAGAAATTTCGGTCCCACTTTATATTAGGTGGCCTTAACGACTATGTACTTACATTTAAATTAATCATTTGCTACAATGCACTTATTGTATACATGTATGTTTCTACATTGTACTTATATTTTTATAAATACCTATATGTAATTACATCTGTAATTAATTTCTGTAATTACATTTATAATTACACTGTTGACCCATCCCTTACACCTTAAACCACCCTTAAACCTACCCATACCACCAAACCTGTCCCTAACCTTACCCATATCCCACCTCAATAGCAGCAAAAGTGTTTTGCAATACAATATGAACACAATAAGTACATAGTAGTTAAGGCCACCTAATATAAAGTGTGACCGAAATTTCTTTTGAGACCGTTATTGTTTTTCCGATTTTTACGCAAAATAGGATGGATTGGCCATTTTAGAGCACTATAAACAAATATAATAAGAACCATAACCATAAGAAAAACAGCATTTTTCATCTCTGTGAGGGGCTGCAAAGAAAGTCACCAGAAGAAAATATCAGGTCAACGATTCATGTATGATTCAGGAAGTTTTAAAAGATGTTCTGTAAGAGAAAAAAAGTACGAGGACACAGAGTACTATGCTAGTTCTTTTGCCAATACTTCAGAACCTTCATTACAGATAGATATCAGAGGTCAACGTTCACTGTTGATCTACTGCTCCTCATGTCTCTGAACTAGTGAGAAGCACACAAGAAACTTGACAGAGCTCAGCCTTCCCTAAAACAACAGACAAACAGCCCTTTATAATTACCTCCACAGACTATCAAATCCCAATTAAACAAGATCATTGTAATACAGTGAAGCAATCCATCTCAAGCACTTCCAACGACAACCTGGACCTACAGCCTCCAGTCTGGAGTCTCAACAGATCTACAAACGAAAATGTTCAATGTGACTGTTGATTAACTTCACAGCAAATCAAATAACATCGAGCAACAAATTCAATCTTGAACGTCTACTTTAAGGGATTAATTGAATTGGAAACCTAAAGTAATTGATTCAGATCTAAAATAAAGTTACGTATTTAATAAACTGAGAAATTCAACCCAAGTTTTTACCGAACAAAAGTAATCAAAGAATGCCTTGAACCGCTGGATGTGCTAATAAAAATGGCAGTTCACTTCTTCCTCCAAGAAAATGGTGTGATTACACAGGAGAGGTAAAGGTACCACAGATTCTCATGTTGATTACAAAGCTGTGAAGTCCCACAGGAAATCAAGAACACACCAACTGTTGGGGGCCTGGTTGCCATGGTAACCATAGTGTGCATACAGGTGCCAGATTTTTATTATCCAGTTCAGAGGACAACGGGTGTGGGATTTTTTATTTATTTATTTATTTATTTTTTTTTAAATAAGCATCTTTCATTCTGCTTGGTGAAAAACTATGTGGTATCAAATGAGAACGAATCAGCAAGTTCAAATCATAAGTTTCCTTTCTGAAAGCGTTTTGAGGTACAAAATTTCATAATCAGGTTTTATATAGAGTTTAATACATTAACGGAAGGCATTCTGTACACTTTTAGTATGCTATTTTCCACTAAAGAAACAAAGAATGAAAAATGACTAAATTTAATGCATTAAAAAAAGTCCTTGGTTCAATAGTGCACATTTGTGGACAATACAAATATTAAGGCTCTCTTAACAGCATCTTTTTCCCTTACTGAAACATTTATGCTGATGTAGCCAAGTTGGTGTGGAAAATATTTAAACAATAATACCATAGCCTAACATATTTCCATTCAATAAAACTGCAATGGGTAAAATACCAGCCAACATTTCCCACTAAATACTCTCAAATCCATGGTGCATTACGGATGTTAAATGCATTGTGAAACTTCATACTTAGCAATTATTTCTGTCTGCATATGTTTCCAACATCTTCAGTTCAAGAAAAATAATGGCATAATGTTTTAAAATAATGGCATCCAGTGGAGAATACAGTGACCTTTATACTGCAGCTGTGAGAGATGCTGTAAAGGTACTGCTGTTAAAAGAAAAGTGAACATGAGTCTCATAC
This sequence comes from Tor tambroides, assembly GCA_021397915.2. Taxonomy (NCBI): domain Eukaryota; kingdom Metazoa; phylum Chordata; class Actinopteri; order Cypriniformes; family Cyprinidae; genus Tor; species Tor tambroides. The sequence goes on from JAFVLL020031882.1 coordinate 7,088, forward strand.
CAGGCCATGTACAAACCCCCGCAATGGAGTTTCCCCTTCACAGTGACCGCCAGGACTGAAGGATGAGACACTGGCCAGAGCTCTCGAGAGAAAAAGATCAGCAAAACATAATGGCTCCAGGAACAAAGAGGCGTGTGGGGGAAGTTCAGCCATTAACATGCCAAAAAGCCCCTTACATCCACTTTTAAAAGAACACTAGTAGTGAAATGTCCTTTTTCCCTAAAGAGTGGACAAAAACTTATGCCGAAACAGTGACACTGTCTCAAAGTCTAGTGAGCTCCCTACAGAGAAAGAGCTGTTACAATACCAAAATCTCAGTAGTTGAAAGCAATACAATAATTTCACAATTCTTGATATCAACAGACCCTTTTCACAAGGGTTCTCAGAAGCGGAAGTAGTCTTAGTTGGGCAAACATCTACAGTGGTGCATGGAAACAAACATAACTTTACAAAAGATGAAAAATAATATTAAGAGATTGCTTAAAGGGATAGTTCACCCAAAAATGAAAATTCTGTCCTCATTTACTCACCCTCAAGTAGTTCCAAACCTGTATGAATTTCTTTGTTCTGCCGAACACAAAGGAAGATATTTTGAAGAAAGTTTGTAACCAGGCTGTTTTGGGGCACCACTGACTTCCATAGTAAGTCAATGGTGCCCCAGAACTGCTCTGTTTCCCAGATTCTTCAGAATATCTTCCTTTCTGTTCAGCAGAACAAAGACATTCATACAGGTTTGGAACTACTTGAGAGTGAGTAAATAAGGACAGAATTTTCATTTTTGGGTGAACTATCCCTTTAAGTTGGTCAGAAGAGAGAAAGATGTCACATTTGCCTTCACTCCCTCAGCTGTTGTATTAGAAACACACAGCAGCATTAACTAGTTTTTTTAGTCCAATGGCAAGGAAATATAACAAAGTGCATTTTTATAAACGTACATATTTTTTAAAAATGAAAACTGAAAGCTTAAGTTAGGTTTACAATGTTAATAACTGTGGAAATGTAGCACAGTCTGTGACAAGTATTCATATGCTATCGAACACTTACAAGTTATTTATTTAAATACTTCAAGCATTTCAGAATTAAATTAACAGTGTTCAGATTCAGTTGGGATTGAAGATTATAACCATTTATTAATTTATAAAATTACATAATTGAAAAATCTATTTGACTAAATTTAAACTTAAATGCATAGATCTAGACAATTTTAGGTAACACTTTGCAATAAGGTTCCATTTAGTAACATTAAGATTAATAAATGCTTTAGTGTTTTTCAATGTTAATGTAAACTTTTAAAAATGCAAATATATAATGTTTATATAAAGCTGACATGTAGCTCTAACACTCCAACTGACCCTGATTTAAAAAAAGAATATAAAGTAAAATAAATCACTACCGTCAACATTCCCACTCAACAGTATTTTTAGGCATTAAAAGGTACATTATTTGTAGTGCCAAACAAAATTACATTCCTACGATGGCCGAAAATGTTGCCCAAGACAGCAGTTCACTAGTCTGAGAAACATATTCTGTATACATGAGCGAAAAACAGCAAAGCAGTCTGGCTTACAGCAGAATGAACAGCAGCTATCCAGACGGAGAGGACAACAGAGGATTGGCAGGTCAGCAAACAAACAGACACGTGCCCGCACACACATGCCTCTCGCTGGATAAGACTGAGGAAATACTGGCAAACGCCAGCACCACACAAACTCTACCTAGGGTGCGCAGCCTGCCAAATACCACCGCACACACGCACATCTTTCCCAAGGCTCCAGGCAGACAAAAGAGGTAGTGGGTGCGCCCGAGGGCAGTGGAAAGACTCTGGAAAAGCTTAGCGGAGCAGCAGGGTTTATGCTACGCTGTTATCTCAGGCTCTGCAGAGAGACATCCTTTGATGTGCTGAGACACAGACTACAGGAGAGAGGAAACGGGCTGGTTAAGTAAATGTAGGCAGACACAGAGACACACACACACACATATAGGAACACAAAGATGCCAGTTAGCATATATCCCAAGGCCAACTCTCCAGCTAGGCAAACACCAGTTTGACTCATGCTTTAAAGGACAAAAACCGATGCCACAAATACATCAAGAGTGGTTTTGCCTAAGGCTACAGGAAAATAAGGAAGACTGTGTATGGTATATGTCTGTATTTCAACAATTAAGCATCTGTTGCAACTGTATTCAAGCGGATGAATGAGAAAGATTATTGTTATTGTCTGCATTTAAAGGGTGGCAGAGCAGACAGATGTAATTAAAAGCAAAAATAGCTAAATTCAAATGCCTTACTAAGATGTTCCATGGTTAACCATGGTTTTAAGCTAAATTTGGTATTTTGTTCACATGGCTGATATTACAGAGTAACATTTAAGTTACTAACCCGCTTGTTACACACTTACTTCACACTCTGATACTGGCAGTGCATATTTGTCTGCCAGCAAACCACCAAAAATAAGATTGACGGTTGAACATTTGGGAAAAAAAACAAGCTGTACTATAAATATCGGTATAGCAATGTTGACAGCTGCACTATAAATAACTTTATTTTACAGTACAGTAGTATTATTACCATGTCTTTTGTTTAATATAATTTAATTTCAATTTTTTAACTGTGATCACTTTACTGAAAGAGGTTTGAGCTAGCTCTTGTCAAGAGTAAACTCAAGTGTAAACAAATCTTCCCAAATTATTTTCCAAACTGTTTATCCCTAAAGGGATGGTTTGTGCTCAGAATTCATTGAGCAATTTTTCACTGTTACAAAATCACTCCAATAAATCTAGAATGATAAATTCTTTCCAACAATATCAATATAAAACCTTGTGAAAAAAAAACCCTGTATATCACAAAACAGGTTTAAAATACTGCAATTTTTCATATGGTGCGGCTCTTTTATTTGTTTGTTTGACTGAACTTTTTAATTCTAAAAATTAAAAAGCTTAAAGCTTAAAGAAAATCAACCTAATAAGGCGGCAAATACTGCAACAATACAATTTTAATTTACATAACGGGATAGGTTGACCAGATGAGCAGATATACAGACATATGTGACCCTGGACCACAAAACCACAATAAGTGTCAATTTTTCAAAATTGAGATTTATACATCATCTGAAAGCTGAATAAATAAGCTTTCCATTGATGTATGATTTGTTAGGATCAGACAAACTTTGGCAGAGATACAACTATTTGAAAATCTGGAATTTGAGGGTGCAAAAAAAATCAAAATATTGAGAAAATCGCCTTTAAAGTTGCCCAAATGAAGTTCTTAGCAATGCATATTACTAATCAAAAATTAAGTTGATACATTTACGGTAAGAAATTTACAAAATATCTTCATGGAACATGATCTTTACTTAATATCCTAATGATTTTTGGCATAAAACAAAAATCAATAATTTTGACCCATACAATGTATTTTTTGCTATTGCTACAAATATTCCCCAGTGACTTAAGACTGGTTTTGTGGTCCAGGGTCACATGTGTGTTAGAGCAGTGATTCTAATTATTTGACCACTGAAGGCCATGACTGATAATTCAATCAAGTACTCTAGTGTATGACAAATCTAATGACACAGCATTATTGTAGTAACAATAAACAGTAAGGCAAGGTTGTCACTGTCAATATTTCTAAGAGATGTCTGGGCTTCACCAACAGCAGTTGGCCTTAATCAAACAACATTGCTGTATTTCCATTTTAAATATATATTAAGCAAAAACTTTAGCAAGATATAACTTTTTTGCCATTCAAATAAACTCCATTAAATTGAAATGAATTTAAAAAATAAACCACAAAACATGGGAGACAGAAAGTGAGAGGGAGAATGTAACTGTGTCTTCCTGTAGGGCTTTGTGGCTGAACTCCCTGTCTCTATAGGATTATCTTCACTAATAGTCCTTAAGTCAGTCTAACTGAGCCACCAGATGCCGTTACTCTGCATACAGCCACAACATCTCAGACATATGGACATGACACATGGCGAGAGCTTTAAAGGGGCCTTATTCTGTTCAGTGCTTTTGCTGAGGTCCACCTTTAAGACTTCTAACACTGTAAGAAAAAACAAATATTGTTGCAATTATCATAATTTAGTCATTTAGTGTTAGAATTTACTGTATTGAACTTCAGATAGCTCAAATATGTCAGTAAATACAACTTCACATTTCAAGTCAAGTAAATTTAATTTTAAGGCAGCACAAACCTCTTTTTATGGTGATATGTGATTGGCTAATCTTCAAAAGACAATGTAGTTCATGCTGGTATCATGATAATCAGTGGGTAAGTTGCAAATCATTGTACAGGTGTTGTGGCACATCACGTTAAATGACCATGGTTGTAAAGCAGTGAGTTCAAGGTTTTCTACAGCACCATACCAAATAAAACCAAATTTTACAACCGTCATTGTGACAACAGCCAATCACATTAGTTTTCTGGTGTTGCATGAACGTGATTGGCTAGCGTCTGCGCTAGGGTCTTTGCATAAGGCGATCTGATTGGCTGACACCTGCGTTGGCGATTAAAAATTGAAAAGTTTTCAACTTCTGCCGTGAGCAACGGACAACGCGACACGACGGACCCACAGTTCAGTCCGGCAAGGCTTGACGTCACTCCATTCAAAGTAAATGAGAAGCGTTAATGCTGACGTACCATGTGAATGGGGCGTTAGTAGTCGGGGTCAAAAGGAGTTTGGTGTTGTGTATGTTACAACATGAATTACTTCACAAACAAATCCACCATATCCCAAAACACGGCTTCTTCAACCAGGGACAAGCAAGCCAGATTCAAAACTCACACTACACAACAAGCCCTGATCCTTACATACAAGCACTACAACTTCTACTCCAGATGACAGAGAGTGAGGGACAAGTTTCTTCAGCATACTGGTGCAAACAGAGACCGACCTGTGGCTACACGTAATAAAGATTTGATGGGCCTGTCTTTTCTGTAGAGACGCATGCAGTCAGTTCCAGCACCTGAGAATTCTGATGCGCACAGTAAATAATTCAGTGTCAACAGAGTAGAAGGAAGCCGTGAATGTGGGCCAGCAAAAAAGCAGACTTGCCATTTTGAGTCAGAGACTGTGAGCAAGAGAGACAGATGGGCAGAGAAGCACCTCTAGGGGTGCACAATACATTTTTAGGGAAAACTGTTTTTTTTGGGGGGGCAATCTGTTTTTTTATTCAAGGAAAGCTGGAATCCAAAAAGATGAAGTTCCTCCAAAGCAGTGAAAGGTTGTTTCACATGAGCTCTGAGAACTGTGCTAAAGGCAAAAGGCTCCTTCAAGAATTCTAAATTATGCAAGATTTGGCAAATGTGAGTTTATTACCTAAAAAGCACAACAGGCTTTGGCTCTAAGGAGATTTTTTTTTTTCCTGGAAACTACTCAGAATGACAGAAAACATCCAAAGTTTGACATACAGTTAAAGACCCTAAAGAGTTTACAAGGCAAGTGTGCTGCAGATGGTTGTCTTGACTGAAACTGAATCGTCCTGTGGTGCCAGTGCAGGATGCTGGGAGGCCAATGACCGCGATTCCCTAAGATCCATTCATAAAGCCAGGTGTTACCATGGAAACAGTCCTTAACTAGGGGCCCCTTTCTTCTGAAAGGACTGTCCTGCACCACAGCAGTCAGTGTGAGTGTGTAAAGATTGTGTTGGGCAGGAGATGGGGGTGGGAGTCCTTCGTCAGAGAACCAAAAGACAGTAGTGTTGGCATAAGAGAACTAAGACAGCTCAGTCTTTTAAAAGGCCCTTTTATATGACTCGCATCAATGTTCTCTGGAACAAAATATCAGCCACCGTAATGATCAAGCATCATTAAATGTTCACAGGTCACCTGAATTTCAATTGCAGAGCACATTATGATTGCAGACAAAACATGACTAACAGAACTAGAGTTGATTTTTTTTAAGCAATGCCAAAGAAAAATCCATAGAACCTTTCAGTGAACATTGCTTAAAAAGAACAATTTTAACAATCTAAAGATCCAAAGTTTTTCCACTATAAACAACCTTTTGACCAAAGAAAACATTCTAGATGTTAAATGTGCTTCATAGAACCATATAGGCTAAGTCAAGAATCTTTACAAAAGACACATCTAACTTTGCATCCATGTTTGTGGCTTTCAAACATGGTTTAAAGTACAAAACAATACTTTCCCTGTATGTCGACACTTTAAAAAAAAAATTTTTTTTTATAACATCAAATAGTGATCAATAAACATTAATCAGCCAGGCTGATTAATGGGCCATTATTCGGCAATTTGAGATTATCTGCATCAACTGATCCACTTGGCCAAGCAGGCCTACTTTGTCAGTACCTAATTCTACAGACAGCTTTATCAATGGATGGTGATTTAAAAAAAAAAAAATTTAAAAAAAAAAAAAAAAAAAAAAAAAAAAAAAGGTCCCCCCCCCCATTTTAGCAAATCTTATTTACGGTCTACATAATTAACTCTTATGTATATATCTGCATTACATAAGCAGTCCTGCTTTCTATTGGTATTTGGAAAAATAAAACACAGGCTGACCAATAGAATCATATTTCTGTTTTAAAAATTTAATGTTTTCACTGTTTATCATATACACTTTCTTGTTACCCCATATTTTCATAAAAACTGCACTTTGACACTATTTGTAGCACTTTTTGTTTGGAGGTCAAAGCAGCAGTGCACTCAGGCCCTGACGCAAGTCATATGAAAGGGCGCTTAAGACGAAGGAAGACTTTTTCTTGAAGTGGACTAGGGGTTCCCACGTGAAGTCCTGATTATTCTTTTGTCATCCAAAGCTGATGTGAAACTGATAAATCTCACATTTGTTGATCATAGTTCACATGAAGTATTGTGAAAGCACTTGGTCCCATGGAATACAGGGCCAAACGAAGCAACAAGATTTTTTCAAAGTGCTGATGTTTGGGGGAGTTGGTGGGGAGCAGGGCAGCTGTTGGGTCCCAGGGTGAAACCACAAAGACACAGAGGACACAAAGAGCCCAAGACAATGCAGAGGGCTACCCTTTCACAACCTCTCACGGGCCCTATTGAGAACTAAAGCAAAAGACCCTGGTGGAGGTAATCCCTTTATATCACTTTAAGAGAGTGAGTGGATACAGCAGCATGCACAGACAGACTGAGAAAGAGCCTTTCTGTATTGCTCGAACACTTTCCAGGACACAATCCAAAGTCTTCACAAATCAAAATATAAACAAGCAGACATTACCCGGAAAGAACACAGTCATGCTACTTTAATGCAGCATCAGACAAACTTAAGATATTTGATTTAATCAAATAGAAAATCAATGTACTGTAATTCTATCTTGTATAATAAATGACCAGCATGTTTTTATAGTCTACAGCTCAGAGGGATCGTTCACCCAAAAATATGAAGTCATTGCAGGCTCGTGTCATTCCAGACTTTTCTTCTGCTCAACACAAAAGATGATATTTTGGCCATGTTTCACACAGTAGCGGAATACAGTTGTCACTTGTCAGTCTTGTATGAATTATTATTACGGTTGCATTCACACACATTTTGGGTATTTACAGTAGCGACAACCATATTCTAGAAAAGAACTCACTTGTAAATTTTCAGGACTCACAACTGTATTTTCTGTGAAGCCCTGCTGTATGAACAGAACCAGACTGGACAGCTAGATGCCTATTATACAGTGCAAGAGAGCCACTAGCGTGTTGAAGGTTTGTGTGCTTTCAGTAAGTTACACAGACACAGATGTATGTATCATCTGGAGTTTTAGATCCAGTCCCTGTCCTCCACTAGAGCTGCAACGGTCAGTTTTGTCATCTATGCACAACTCAACCAATGGATGCTGTTATACCTCAGCATAGAGTAAAATGTGATAACTAAGCCAGATCATCTTTGATATTTACTTTAGTCACTGTCGTTATGGTTACAGTTGATAGTCACAAATAGAACACAGGCTTAACTTCAGTTGCACATTCATAAAACAAAAATCAGGTGTCTGAAAAGGACATTGACACCTTTAAGTAAACAGCTGTCAATCCTGACAGTGCAAAAATAGCCTTTGAAGCATGTAGAATTATTGTTGTCCATAGAATGAAAGTGACTGGGGTCCAAAACAACACTGAACCTCACTGATCTGGATTGTATATCTTTTGTGTTCCACAAGGAAAACAACGCTCACGTCTGTAATGACATGAGGGAGGGCAAATAATTTTCTGGGTGTACAATCTCATTAAAAAAATGAAATGAAAATTTCCCACTCAAAGCTTTCTATTCATGCAGTGTTTTAGACAACTTGGAACTCTAATCTGTCAACTCTCAGCTGCCAATTCCAGTTGGAAATAACCAAATGAGATGCTGCTTTAGCTGGAGTTTTAAATATTATATTTGGATTGCAGTCATATCATTTAAAGGGGTCATATGACGTTACTAAAAAGAACATTATTTTGTGTATTTGGTGTAATGCAATGTGTTTATGCGGTTTGAGGTTAAAAAAAAAAACATTAATTTCCACATACTGTACATTATTGTTGCTCCTCCATGCCCTGCCTTTCTGAAACGTGCCGATTTTTACAAAGCTCATCGTTCTGAGAATCGAGGCATGCTCTGATTGGCCAGCTATCCAGTGCGTTGTGATTGGCCGAATACATCAAGCGTGAGATGGAAATGTTACGCCCCTCACCGTATTGTGATGCCGTGTCCCGGCGTGACAACAAAAACAATAAAACCCATAGTGGGGACATAATTACTGATTATAATGAATACTATCTTTTTACGCGTCCCATGACGCCGCATAAACATTACCATGTCTGCATTTGTGATCGGAGAAAGACAAACAACAAGCGCTACTCTACACTGCTCAAAACTCGCGTTTGAATCGTCAGTGGCAAATTCTTTAAATAAGAAAACGTACTTACAGGTTATGAGTCAGAAACACCAGACTGTCCTTGCAAAGTTGGAATTGCCCCACTTTATAGAAACAGTATTTGTGCATAGCTGGCAGGCTACTCTCAGGTTCATGAAATAAAAATAAAATGCATAATGCGCTGCACACACTCTAATATCTGGGTTGAACTGTTCTGGAACAGTGTTGTAAATACAATTTAACCACTGATTTCTAGTTGTGTCCTCTTTTGGAAGCCCAAACAAAGTAGTTTCACTTTCACAATGAAACACAGTGTCTCCACGACATGGCGCCGGCAACAATACTACAGCAGGAATAATAATTCCGCTTTCTTTCACTGAGTATACATTTGGGCAGTGTTTTGCAAATCGTCCCACACCGTGATGTAGACATGTGGGGACGTGCTTGAATGAGCCATTTTAAGATGGGCGTGGTCGAGTCTTAACTTTTATAAAGAGTATCTCTTTGGTTTTGAGACTTTAGTCTTTGCAACTTCAGGGATCTTATCTATGCATAAACACCTTGTAACACTCCAAAGAGAAAGGAAAACTTGAAATCGCATCATATGACCCCTTTAATATCTTAGAAGGGTGAAATTCCTGACAACCATCCCTTCCTTTGCTTCTATACAAAACATTTAGGTCAAGGGTGTCCAATCCTGGTCTTGAAAAGGGCCACCTTCCTGCAGAGTATACAGGTTCAAGTGGAGTCAGAAATATCATGAATACAAGCTCCAATGACATAAATGAAAAGTGAAAGTCATATCTAAAAGTGGGAAATTCTGATTACTAGATACAAGTATTGTCCAGCTGTGAAACTAGAAGGGGCATGTTGATTTGAAACATGGTGGAACACTGAATTGTAATATAGACAGACTGTAATATATCTTCAATCTATAGAGAGAGATCAGTAAGTGGAAATCAAGTCTGTAGCGAACAATGTAACTATAAACATTCAACTTTCACAGTCTGCTTTATGCAACAAAAACATTTACTTTAGTTAAACATGTGTAGGAATGTATTTGATCATTTTTAATTCAGATGTATTAATATGATTGTAACAATAATGAAGGCCTGACTCAGAGGTACTAGTTTTCCACGTGCACTTTGAAGGCAACAGCAGTTTCACCACCAATTAAAGCCAAAGAATACTTCGGTTTTTATGCGTATACAAGGGTCCATGCACAGTGCGTGTGAAATTTCGTCACTTGAATAGTACGCACACCATCTGATTTTTGTAACCATGCGTACTTTGTACACCCAGGTCGTACATGTGCATTGAATTAGTTTTGCACGAATCATCTGTTCCAGAAGGTGGCAACACTGGCTCATGCCATTGTTTAACATTAGAAAATGAAACTAAAGAGATGGAGACAGCAACAACAACAACAGATGGCTGCATTGACAAACGCTTGCATGAGGGGGTTATGAGAGAGTCACAACTTTAGTTTAAAAGAGTACAAATATATTTTTAATCGGTCATAACTTCTGGAGAAATACAGAGCAGACACTGGACAAAGAAGAACACATGTGTAGACCGCGTGGATTCACGCACACCTCAAATGGACTATATGCCAGTGTACGAATAAAAAAAAAAAAATGATAAAAATAAAAAAAGTCATATACTTGGGCCTTTAGGTGGATCTCTAGAAACTTCCAGGCAGGTGTGTTTGAGCAGGACAGAGCTAAACTCTGTAGAGAAATAGCCCTCCAGGAGCAGGATTGGACAGCCCTGATTTAGGGGCAGTTTACACGACAGCGTTTTCAGCCAAAAACAGGAAACTTTTTATGAGTTTTGCCTATTCGTTTACACGACAACGGCATTTTGGGGATTGAAAACACATAATTTTGAAAACGGGTTTCAAAGTGCAAGTTTTTGAAAACGCCACCATTATCATTTCCATGTAAACACCTAATACGGGAATCTTTGAAAACGGTGACGTCATGCATGTGCGTAGTATGTGTTAGGTATGTAAACATGCGCAGTACGTGTCGATTTTAAAGGCAGGTATGAACAAACATAAACAAACAATGGCGGAGTACATGGTAGTGTTGCTTCTGCTCAAGAATTTGCTAATGCAGCTAAAGCTGCTATTGCTATGAATGAGGAGTAGAGCAACAGTCGGTGCGGTGATTTTAATGACGGAACTCCCGCCCACAAAGAGCTAATCATCACTTTCCTACAGGTACTGTTTACTAACAAGGTGACAGCGCCAACTACTGGCCTGGCATTCGTAATACAGTGTTTTTGGCAGTTTTCGCGGATGTGTAAACGCAAATCATTTTGAAAACGTTGTCGTGTATACGTGAAATTTTTAAAAACGCAAGGGAAAAACTTTTCCACTTTTGACTACATTGTTGTCATGTGAAAGTAGCCTTAGATGTAGCGCTTGAAAACCAATGAGAAATACAGACACAGATTTCCAAACTACATGGAATACAAAAAGTAAATGTATGATGCAGCTGGCTGGTTAAAAGGATACTTCAGTGGATAGAGCTGGTGAAGAGGGATATCACTACACCATATGCTGGACGTGATGGTCCATGTAATGTTCTCCTAGCTGCTTATGATCTCTTAAAACCCGGAATGCAAATCAGAACCAAGCGCTGGATGGCAGAGCTTTAAATTACTGACACTGCTCTTGCTGACAGTGTCCAGAAGCTCTGCATGTACAATCTCTGAAGGCCAGAGCAAAGCTGTTACAATGAAATTGGGCCATATGGAAAGATGAAATGGAGGGAGGTAGAAATATATCAAAATGCAGTGTTAACTAGGCCTATTAGTAATCCACCTGCAGGACGAATTCTTCATAAAAACTGATTTTCCTGAGTTCATCTTCGACGTAAATATCAGTACATTGTGAAGCTCACACAAGAAATGAGCGGAAACACGGAGGACCATCACTTCACAATGTGCTGACGTTTACGTCAAACGTGAACTCATGAACCTGCATTAAACAGTTGGCCAGAAATGGTTTATAATCCCAATTTAAAAATACTAGCATTTTTTCTTACATGAACAGTTTAGCTTCAGAAGACATTGATTCTGATTAGAATTAGAATTCATTCTTGACACCTGTATAACTTGTTCACTGTTTATTGCTTTGGCAACATTGTGCTATTCTACAGTCATGCCAATACAGCTTAATTGAATTGAATCATCAACTGGGATGATATGGATTGCCATAATTTTTTAATTTGTGTGATTTTTGAAGCACATCTGCAGAACAGTGTTTACCTGAGGAAAGTCAGTCATATACATCTGCGATAGCATGAGGGTGAGTAGCCTAAATGAAAGGGAAAAATTTCCCTTTAAAGATCCGAGAGAAAGAGAGAGAGAGAGAGAGAGAGAGAGAGAGAGAGAGAGAGAGATCATGCCACTGACCCAATTCTATTTGAAACTACACATTTCAGCTTTAAATGTCGGGTGAAATAAGAGCAGGTGTGAGAATACGTCTATATTGATAGATTATCTGAGGCAAGCCTTTCCTGGATGAAGTTTTCAAAGGAGATTGCTACAGAACGAGACAAGTTTGATTTCCTACACAGCTATCAACTACTAGATGCTTTGTAAGGCTAGATTAGCACTAGTCACTAAACAGCACTAGTCATCTTTGCCATTTGAATGGAGGATGAAATGAGTCAAGTGACTAGTCACATGACTGGCCTGTGACACACCTGCACATACAGGAAAGAGAAATGAAGAACTAAATACAGTGAAAATGAAGAATAAAACCCTCCATGTGATAGTGTCAATGCTCAAGAGGCTTATGACACAGTAAGAGGTGGAATAAAACCAAATGCATATACCATCATCATGAGAAATTTACATTCTCAAAAGCAGGCAATGAGCACATGTTTTGTTTCCTCAACAAATGAAGCCTAATTTTCTTGAAGAGACAGACTGCAGCAACTTTAGAAAAATGCAAAACCTGAAAATCACTAAGGTGGCATAAAATTCTCTGTCTCCATAGGCCTGATAGAAACACTGAACAAAAAAATAAAGTAAAGACAGCTCATTACAGCAAAGCAAATAAACACTCCATAACTCATCAGAAGAGGGACACGGAGGCTGTGTGTTCACAAGTGTGATTCACAGAACACCACAGGAATTCACCACCAATACAGCAGGGGCATACACCCAAGACATTTAATAAAAAAATTAAAAAAAAAGGTAGAGGAAAAAAAAATTCTCTCTTCAAATGTCACAAAAGGGCTTGATAAGACATCTGTGGAGAAATTAAGCCTTTCAGTGTTTTGTTTTGATTTTCTACCAAACTTTGTTTTGGCTACAGCTGCGGGAACATTAGAGTCAGGAAAGAAGAAAAATGATCAGTCACACTCTGTTATATTATACTAACACTAATATATCACACTGTGAATTTTACAATGCTTTAGACAAAACAAAAAATATCAGTGTTTGACAGAACAAGTGTTTGTGTGCAGAGCTCTCAAATTTGCTATACTATTAATTTAATTTAAAATAGGTATGGGCCAGGGTGGTCGACTAGTAGTCCAACAACCAGTCAATCAGTGAGGTGAACCAGAACATAAGTAAATTTACAACTAGGCTTTACTACAACTGGTTTAATTTATCACCTGAGAACACAACCTAAACAGAACACTGAATTTTCGGTTTTCAGCTAAATGAAAACTTTGATTTGAAAAACTAAATGAAAACTAATTTGTTTTTCCATGTGGGTTTATGGATATTTATCACAATTATCTGATGACTGTCTGTTAGTTAACCTACTAAAATTATGTTTTTTAGAGACACATGGGCACCAAGCACATGGACATAACACTGCATAATTAAACATGTCCTGCTTGAAAAGTTGTTCAGACAGCCCACCAACTAAAATCTGGTTTTGCACTTCGCTACCCAAAACATTACTACACGTATTTCAGTACTACTGAACTAATTTAATGGTCGTATGAGAAGGATGTCATGGAGTACAAGATTTAAATTTAGGCATGGGTATTTGAGAATTGATTCCACAAAATTCAGTACAAAATTGGACTGTGAGAGCCATCCAACACATACATCCCTGTAATATTTACTCCTGAAAGAATCACCATCCTCTCTGCTTGTGTCTGATCATGGCTGTGAGAGCACATGAAAAGGCAGCAGCACTCCAAGGCAACTCGCACCTCCGTTACAGCAGAAGAGATGACAGTCATGTGACCACGGCCTTTTCTTTTCCCTCAGCACAGGCGCTGAAGAGACATAACCATATCAAGAATTCATTAAGGTACAGTGTGCACAGGGATAGTTTACCTAAAAATGAACAAACAATATATTTTGAGAAATACCTTAGTTTTTTGCCCTAACAATGAAAGTCAATGGTCATAATTTATTTTTTCTTAATTTTTATATCATATCTCAAACATCTTTTGTGTAGGGAAGAAAAAATAAAAAAAATCAGAGGTTTGAAATGACTTAAGGGATGAACTATGAGAAATTTGATAACTGCATAAGTTAACATGAACTAACAACGAACAATACATCTAAAGCACTTAATTGTGCTTAAAGATCTACTAAAACATGAATAAAATTATAAGAATAAATACTGTAATTTATTGTTCATTGTTAATTATTAATTAATTAATCTCATAATTGAGACCTTTGGAATTCTGCATAAACTTACACATGTTAAAATGTGTTAAATAACATATAAAGGCCATTTCACACCAAGAACAATAACTAACATCATCGTCCATTTGTGTGGATGCTAGTTTAGTTATAGTTAGCATTCTTAGAGTGAATGGGCCTCAAAAATGTGCTGTCAAAGGTGCACTTCTATTTGTAGCTAAACAACCAGCTAAAATCTAGATATATGTAATAAACAAATGAAGAGCGTGTTCCAGTTAAGCAGAAAAAAAGAAAGTTATCTAAAGAGTTCTATGCATTCCATTTATGCCCTAACAGCGTAAACAAAAAAAAAAGCTTTACCTAACAGTAAAGCTTTAGTAAAAGCTTCAGTATGTGTTATATGCACTTGCCTTTAGCCGAAATCCATGAAATAAAAGAGCTGATTTTCCGCAGAAGACTTCATTGGAAGACTTGGGTAAGCCCTTTACATAGTTTAATCAATGTCAAATTCATGTAGCTCTTCTAAGTAAAGCTTTTAATTGAGCAACAGAATCCATCATATTCCATCATAAGGGAAACAGAACACGAGTGAAATTCTAGAAAACTTGCCTTTATTGAGGAGCCCAGAGAACACAAAGGGAGTTTGCAGTGAAAGGCTGCCAATTGCTGCAACTCTTTTAACCATGACTATCTTTAATCAAAGCCACACAGCAGACCTGCTCTTATTATAGCTGAGTGCCGTTAAGAAGTGGCTGACCTGAAAAATACTCTGTTCAAAGAGCCACTCATCAGATGACCTGGTTCCTTTCTCTCATTTCCCAGTCCGGTCATGCCTTCTGTATGCTCTCTTTGTGTCTTATCAAAACATTAAGGCCATTCAGCAAGTCTCAAAGATCCATACAGCAGACTAAAACCTTGAAAGCCTTCATAGTGTAAACGCCACGGCGTAAAAGAGCTCAAAACATCAGCTGAGACAGAGCACCCTACACCCTTCCGAGAGGGATGCCGATTCCCTGCAGGAGGGTGACTCTGGGCTCTCTGAGGTGGAAATGGATGTTGTGGAAAGGGTGTGAGAGGATGAAAGATCTCACACACTATCCTCTGCATTTCCTGCTCTTTTTCCTCTCCCTCCCCTCCAATTTTATCAAACTCTTTCCACTGTATCCCAGAATGACCCACAAAATTCAGAATGACCTCAAAAACCAAATCAAGCCAACCCAGAGGGGTCTGTGCACCTCTGTCCTAACAAAACTACTAAAACTAGAGGTGCAGTGCTTGGAGAAATGTTTTTAAACTCGCAAACTGACCTCTGTCTGTTCTCTAGAGAAACCTCCTTCCTTTTCCAAGTAAAGCTATTATTTGACAACAGATATTACATAAACACATGGAGCAATAGATGGCATTACAAACCCTGTAAAACAAGTTACATAATATTACAGATGATGCTGAAACTTTCAAAGGCTCACTGTGTGCAAGTCCCTAAACTTCAGTAGAAGCCCCAGTTTCGTATATTTATAAATGAAACCAATATGAAATTGCTGTGTGATTATGAAAAGAGAGAAAAGTCTCTGCCTTTCAGAGCTAAAGAAGTTTTGTATAGCCATGTGTTTATATATTATAGTGCAGCCTCCATTTGTTCAGTTCCCTGGTGTGGAGAGATGGATAAAAAGTGCTGTTATTATCATTACGTGGATGTTGGGGTTGAAAAAAAATGAGACATAAGTTTCACTAAGAGTTTGAGAAAAGAAAGCATGCTTTGACAAACTTGCATCGGCTGTAGTCGGTGCTAACATGTGCTTGTCTCGCGCCGTGCACGCGCTGCACACAAATCTGTACAAATGAATCAATTCTCACTCACAACATGCCAGCCCTGCTACTATTTCCCGAAAAGTCCCATTAAAGAGCGAAAAGTCTGTGCAGATATTGGCGGGCGCTTCACACGGATTTAAAGCCCTAACGGGACTCGGCGGTGTTGGCTCAAAGCCTGAACGTCGATTGTTAGCGAGCTAAGCTAACGTGCTAGGCTAAGCGCTATCAGATGTTATCCTGCTGCCCTTAATGACAAGGGCACCCAACAGAGCACTTTATAAAATAAACGACAGTATAGTGGACAATCGGATAAACATATTCATAAACGAGTTCGCCTTTCGATTGTCCAGCTCTGGGTGTGCTAATAGTGTTAGCCTAAGCTAATTCCCCTGTCGCTAACCGGCTAAACAACACGAAAACACAAGGAATACTCATAATGATGGCACGAGGGTTTAGGAATAGTTATTAATCTAAAACGCCAACCAATCGCGAATATATGTAAACACACCGGTATAGTAAAACATCCAGTGTATTTAGAGGGCAACGACAGCGTTTTTATCTACTGTAAACTTACATTCTCAAACAAGAGAAATTGGTTTTGTTTACAAGATCTGAAGTTTAAGTCAAATCGGTATAAGCAAAATATCAACACAGCGAAAGTGAGAAAAAAAAAACCATGATCAAGCTTTTTGTATCAGATTTGTTTTATGCAGCTACAAAACTCTACCAAACACTGCGTATTTGTTGTGTCCTATATCTTGGAATTGGGTTAATGTAGTTTAACTACAACAACAACAACAGTTTCAGAATAGTGCATGCGAGTGTTTTCTCTTATCAATGTAACACTGCAGTTTTAAATGACATGCAACCTACACATCAGACTGTCACATTAAATATAAGCGTATCATAAGCAGCTGTACATATATTGAATATTTATACACACGAGAGGCCATGTAATCAGCTTCATATGTCCATTACCTGCATGAGGTTTTGTGGTGAAGCTGATCACATGGCCCGTTACTCCTGCAAAATCACCCTAGCATGGTCAAGTTAACATTTGCAAGACGTTTTATTAGACAAATGCTTGTATTTACCCTGGAAACTGATGGAAAGGCGAAGGAAAATTAGGCTCCTGTGTGCACAGGGACAGTTAGTTCCCCCGGGTATCCTATCCAGAGTCCAATTACGGTCACCGGTCTCTCCTCTTCTCCTCTCCGGTTTGCCCGAAAGAAAGATGAAACGATCCTTTGAAAACGAGTTGAAGTTTTACAAGCACAAACCAAACATTTTCATCCGATGAAATAAAGTAGGAGCGTTACGCCAACCCTTCGAACCCACGCACCAGGGAGAGCTTTATTATTTATTTATCTTCTGCAAAAACTAAAATCTTCCTGAAATAATATGTGACCGATTTGAAGAACGCCAGGAATACGGCGCACGACTCCGATGCTTCTCCGTTAAAGCGCGATCGCCTTTATCCCACCGATTCCTGTACGACTCCCTGTCCACGGATGATGGCGTCACTGTGTCGTCCAGGAACGTCACCATCGCTCGCGTTCCGTGTCGCTTAAATACGACGTAATTAAGTTGCCATGTCTGTGGACTGTTCAGGGCCAAAAAGTATCATTTGAGATTCCCCGTGTAATTGCCCTGTTTTTGGTTGTATTATTTCAGATGTTTTACAGTCAGAAACTGACTGTGCCAGAGAGCCAAACAATGTGATTCTGAGAAGCGTGGAACCGATGCTTTA
Source organism: Tor tambroides (assembly GCA_021397915.2). NCBI lineage: Eukaryota > Metazoa > Chordata > Actinopteri > Cypriniformes > Cyprinidae > Tor > Tor tambroides. Next base: position 25,113 of record JAFVLL020031882.1, read on the forward strand.
ACACTTCATTTTACTTTACTGTAGGCTACTTATTTTACTTCACTTTATTAATTTACTTTATTGTATTGTATTGCATTGTATTGTAATTTTTACCCTTTACTTGTTAACTTTATTTATTTAGTTATATTTTAACGTCATTCTTTTTGTGAGAAACACATTTACTATTATTACAATTATTATTATTATTAATTTATGTTGTTTTTATGTAGCCTAATTAGTTATTTATGTAGTAATACTATATAGCTATAGTAAACAAGCTGGTATTGTACTAAACAGAATGCACAGATAAGCTTACGAAAGCCCTACAATCTGAAAGCAAACTAAATATAAGTTAAACTGTTCTAGACAGATAATAAAGCAATACGTAATATGAAATCATAAATGCATGAGTACTAACAACTCATTCAAAACCCAAATGTATCTGCACGTATTATCTTGATCAACAGGGTTTTAAAACCAAACAGACCAGACAAGACTTGGAGAAGAAAAAATCTAATGAGTTCCATCTGGCGTTGTTTTCCACCACTGTTATACTGAACTGCAACGGTTCTGCTGCGCCACATGACAGCGGCTGCTCTTGCCTAAAGCTGTGTTTTGTTCCAAGCCCCACTCAAAGGTAAACAATGTTCTTTCACATTCCCATCGTATTCCAGACCTCTGGCATTAGAAAATTCACTTAGTAGAAACTTTAACTCAGGTGGAAGCCAAAAGAATGCTCATGAATTACACAATCATGGGTGCAACATGAAATATATACTGTAGGTCTTTCCACAGGAAGTTCATAGCCCATCACTTTCAATAAATAGTCCTAACTAGCGTGGTCATGTCATGTTCGGTAATTAGGTAAGATTATAGTGTGGTTGGGTGTATAAGTTGTTAAGTGTATCTACTGTAGTCAAATGATCAATCTATTTATTCCTATTTAGATGAAGTATTATGGGTAAATTGGCACGGTGCAAGGTATGACATATACTACCTTCCATGTACACTACTTATTATTTATTTTATTTTGTTTTTTGTTTTTTTTTGGGGGGGGGGGCACTTTTATCATTAAATTGATCAAAAGTGACAATCAATATTTTTACATAATTACAAAAAAAAATCTATTTCAAATAAATGCTGTTCTTTCTATCCATCAAAGAATCCCGAAAGATTTATCACAGTTTGCACAAAATATTAAGCACCACAGCTGTTTTCAAAAAATGTTACTTGATCAACAAATCAGCATATTGCAAATCACCAAATCAAAATGATTTCTAAAGGATCACATGACACAGTAATGGCTGCTGAAAATTTAGCTTGACCATCACAGGAGTAAATTTCACTTTAAAATAGAAAACAGTTATTTTAAACTGTAATAATCACTATATTACTGTATTTTTGACCAAATAAATGCAGTTTTGATTAGCATAAGATACATCTTTCAAAACAACAAACATGCACTCACACAAGAGCAATGATAACAACAGTTCCTCTTTTAATATAAAAAAGTACATAGCAGGAAATGTGTTGGTGTTTTCTTAAAAATTATTACGTTTCATTATAAATTGTAAACACAAACTTGCAATGATGTATAAAAAATAAGAAAATACATTTTATGCAATAATATTTACATCGGTTAAAATGTTCATGTTTTTATAATTTAAATGGAATGATGAAATGCTTCTTATTTTTGAAGTTCTGTGGCAGTCATTGCATTTTGATAAAGACAAGAATGATTATTACATTATAAAGAAACAACATGGTTTATTATTTTGTTGTACTCAAAAAGCAGTGAAAATATCAATATCAAAAGTACACAGAAGACCACATTGACTTTCCTGTTCAGTGCAACAGACAGAACAATATGTATCTGCTTATTTTTGTTTGTTCGTTTTCATCCAAACAGCAATGGTCTTTATACAGCAGTGTTTATTACAAATATGTTTTTATATAAAGTTATATCATTATGAAACGTAATGTAAAAGCATTAGCAAATGTCTTCTTATAAGTATCTGAATTACATGTACCTAAGTATACCACAACATGTACACTGTGCAAAGATATGAGGACACATGAAAAAGCATCAGGTCCACAGCCGGTACCTGTAAAACAAATGAGAGAAAAAAATCGATTCATTCAAATATGTGCCAAACTGCGCTCTAAAAAGTATGATGTACTCTTTCTTTCTTTCTTTCTTACTATTGAGTACAATTTAAAGCAGTGAAATCAATGAAATATCCTTATGAACTAATTAAATGTAAGTAAACATTACTTACATTCAACAGAAACCCCTATAAATTCCAAATAACTGAACATTAAACACTAATGGATCTCCTTCTATATCAATTTTATGCAACAACACTATTATTACATTATTATAGTTCTTGAAACTGTTCAGTATAATTTCTCCATTATAAAATATTTTTATTTTTATTTATTTTATTTTATTTTTTATTTTATTTATTTTTATGCCCTTACTCCTGTGCTGATGTGGCCTCAGATATTCTCCGTTTATGTTTATATAAACATTAATTTGTCATCCTTGACATCACCTAGCCATTGTGAAGCCTGCTCCCCCATAGCGCCTGATACCAATCCGATCCT